>CATIWO010305222.1:0-46357 GCA_949673435.1 Macaranga tanarius
TAAAATATGTATAAATAGCCAAAATAACATGTAATTTAAAAGGTGGTTCAATCATAAATAAAAATAATTTTAATTAATTTAATCAATAAACCTAATAGATTAAACTAACAATTCAAATACAAATAAATAAATTTTGAAGTTCAAAAAGTATTTACACTTGATTAAATTCTTTATGCAACATAAATATTTCAAGTTAATATTTAAGATTAAAATAATTAATTAGTAATTACTAAAAAATTTGAGTAAATTAAAGTTAAAATTAGGTATTTTTTATTTTATTAAATAGTATAATCATAATCTTATAATTAATTAATAATAGTTTTAATATAAATATTAATAAAAATTAGTAACATGATGAAAAATATAACTTTTAATGTTGAGGGGCAAATGGTATAATAGAGTTAAATAGAGGGGGTAAATAGTAATTAAGTTTAATACTAAAGGTTATTTTAGTAATTTTACATTAGTTAACGGCAATTTTAACAGAAAAACTAACGGAATGGGTAAATAGTATAATATTACAAAATAAAAAGGATAAACAAATATATTTTTGAAATGTTATGGATGAAGTAGTGCAATATGGTAAAATAGAAGGGGTAAATAGTAATTTATCCAAAATTTTACCATCCATTCGCATAATTGAAGATTTTCTTGAGTGGAAAAGGAAGGCCGTACCATTATTATAATAATGCAGCTACTATAATGATCGGTTTTGGCTTACTATAAATCTTCAAGGGACCTACGATATATTATTTCTTTCCTTAATTTCGAAGGAGCAAGTCTTTTGTGACGCTTGTATTTTGGTTTTGACAGGTGGGCTGATGGCTTTGAGCTCAATATTTGTCGTCACTAACTCATTACTTCTACAGCTCCATAAACCTGAGAAGAGCACATAGATAGAGCTGCTTGCCCATGTTCACATATGCTATAAATTCTATAGAGCTTGCTTCTGTAACAGTGGTATTGGAATAATAAGGGAAACAAAAAAAAAAATAAACAGCCTAACAATTGGCTCTCCTCTTTTTTTTTTTTTTTTTCTCCGGGCATCTGGTACACTGCATATCATCTCTAACTATTCCAAAGTTTGAGTTGAGTGGACCCATCAGGACAGGAGGCTAAGTTCTCCTCATTTGCCTTCGCCCTAGATGTGTCTGTAACTTCTTATTAATCCCATTCTTTCCTTCTTCATGTTAACGCACATAAATTTTTCTAATGTTGGTGACCATTTGTGGACTTGAATGATGTTAGTAAAACCTGTCCAAAATTGCTTCAATCTACACAAGAAATTTATCAGTTAACACGCTGAATGCACCAAATATTATAAGTGAAGCACTTACTTCAAAGGCTTAACTCAAAGGGAATTAACGCATTTAGAAAATATTTGAAGTTCTTTTTTTTGGAACAAGTTTGCGGTAAGTTCATATCCCCATTCAAGTAAACAATATTATTTATATCTAACATAAGCAAATGCTGCTAATGAGTTAACCATTTTTGCAAAGCCTGCAGGTTGCAAGAGTCCAGTTTCTTCAGAATCAGAAGCAGTGAACATTTAAAAAAGGAAGCAAGGAGACAGATGATGGATGTAGATATGAGACATGTCCTTAGAGGCACTCTCTTCTAGGAGAGGTTATTTGTCCACTGCATGCATATTATTATTAAATTCATAAAAAAAAAAAAATCTACTACTCTAGTTCTCAGCTAGATCTTCCTTGCTTGCACCAGAGCAGAGCAAAGGAACATTAAAGCCACTGGTGATTTTATTTTATTAGTGTTATTGTTATTTTATTTTAAGACACAGGACAAGTAGTCACAAGTCCATTTCACCAGAAAATTTTCCCCTTTTTGTGTTTAACTTTTCAGTCTTTTATTGAGCAGGTACATAATATAATATAACAGCTCCAATACTCACTTTCCATTGGAAATTCAATGTTTTCTTGGTCGTTGCTTTACTTTATTCATAACTCTTACCAATGCTGGCTTAGCTAAGCTGACCCACTTAGCCTGATTCAATTGATTTGATATTTTCAGACTTTAATGTGAACTCGAGTACAAATGTGTATTTATATAAATAAAATTAGAAATAATTAGATTAATTTTAATTAAATCATGAATATAATACTCAATAATAAAGTTGAAATATACATAAAATTTTCTAATTAAAATTGAAGTAAAGAATATTCATTTATATAAATATGCATGCATGGTAATGGTAGAATATTTTGGTGTGATGACATGAAATTGAAGAAGGCTTAAATTGGGCTATCAATGGAAGAAGAGGAAAAAAACAATGGGCCCATCAAAACTTTAAATGCATACAATAAATGGGCACGTGATTGGGAACAATTGTTGCTGATTACCTCTATCTCATAAAACGCTTTACATGTGAACTGTGGACCCATTTTCACTCTCATATATACATATGCTTACTATTTCCCCCTTTTTTTTCTTTTTTTGATAAATAGCCACCTTGGTATTGTATGGCCATTGTAACATGTTGCAATGCTCTTAGTAGTTATGGTGGACCGCACTTCCTTATAAATTAATGCAAAACAAAATTGAAATATAAAAAATTTCATTTAAAAACAAAATTATATCCTGCATTCGAAATAAAATAACTCATTAATTTAATTTAATTCTCCGTACAAATCATTCCTCGTCTTATAAAGTAATTTACCATACACGTAATAATTTTTATCAATAAATTCTTGAATTTAAAATCTTTCTTACTTATTATAACAATTTTTTTTTTTTTTTTGAAAAAGATTAGGACGAACATATTATATGAATAAAGTACAATCAATAAGTATAAAAAAAAACTCTCAATTAAAATATAAAATTATTGGTCGCTATTTGTTCAATTGCATTAATGGAGCTATTTTGATTTACAATTCAATAATCTATTTGATAATATTTTTGCTTCACTCTATGGTATTGATTAGTCATAAATTAACTCTATGGTTTTTAATTCAGTCCGGTCGCATAAATACCAACAAAAGTTTCGTAATTAAACTAAGGAATAAATCATATTTTCCCCCATACACTTTCTTTTTTTAAAAAAAAAAAAAAATTACCCTTTGCACTTTTATTTCTATACATTGAATCCCTTTATTTTTATTTTTATTAAAATTAAGTCCTTCTTAATGGTGTTAATGTAAAATATTTGATTTAGTCCTGTAATTTTTAAATATGTCCAATAAATTCACATACTTTATTTTTTATTTAATTAATCCTTAATACTTTTAAGTAATTTTTAATTATTTTTTTATTTTATTATGATAAATAATTTTAGTTAATTATTAAAATTTATATATTTATTTAATAAAATTATAAATTAATTAATTTATACTTGTAACTGAAAATTTGATAATTGATATAAATTTTTAAATTTTTTTTCTTTATAATTACATATTAAAATCTCATATTTTAATAACTAATTTATTTTATAAATTAAATTTTTTTAATTAAATCAAGTGATGCTTCTATTTAAAATGATATTTTTATTAACCATAATTTGACACTATTATATATTTTATTACTTTTCAAAATGATTTCTAATATTAAATTATTAAATTATTACTTAAATTTTTAATATTAAATTATTAAATTATTAAAAGAAGTGTAGTTATTTCCACTCTAACAATTTTAAGTATGCTCTATTTTATATCTTTTTAAATAAAATAACTAAATTATAATTTTTTTTTTAAATAATACTAATAGTATAATTTTTGTTCTTAAAGATCTGTTATTCTTTTAGGTAAAATTTTTTTATTAGTTAGAAGTATAATAATTTATCATTTGATTTTACTTGGAATTAGTTAAAACTAAATTTCGTAATATTTGCTTAATATTTAAAATACTTTTTTATTAAGAATAATTTGACACTATTTTATATTGCATTGATTTATATATTTTATTAATAATTTCATTTTAAATAAAAAATTATTGAAATATATGGTTTTTTTCACTCTAACAAATTTAAATACACTCTATTGTATATTTTTTTAACAAAATAACTAATTTATATTTTTAAAAAAATTATATATATTGTATAATTTTTATTTTTTAAAGATTTATTACTTTTTTAGGTGCAAAATTTTTTGTATATAAACTAGAAAAAATTCATTGATAAAAAAACTCAATTAAAAAAGTACTAAAATATATAATAGTGTCAAATTTTGGTTAATAACAAAATTTTTTAAAAAAATAAATAGAAGTATCACTTGATTTAATTAAATACAAATTTTAATTTATAAAATAAATTGGTTATTAAAATATGAAATTTTAATATGTAATTATAGAGACAGTAAATTTTAGAAATTTACATCAATTATAAAATTTTCAGTTACAAGTATAAATTAATTAAATTATAAGTTTATTAACTAAATATATAAATATTAATAATTAACTAAAATTATTTATAGTAATAAAATACAAACATAATTAAAATTTGCTTTAAAATATTAAAGATTAATTAAATAAAAAATAAAGTATCTGAATTTATTGGACATATTTAAAAATTATAGGAACTAAATCGTATATTTTACTTTAATACCATTAGAACTGGATTAATAAAAAGACTTAATTTTAACCAAAAAAAATAGTGCATAGATTCAATGTATAAAAATAAAAGTATAAAGTGTAAATGTGACACCCATCCCCACCGGCATCCACGTCGAATATATTTACAACTCAGACTGTCCAACACGGAGTAATAGCGTGGAAAGGTACCACTTCTAAAAAAGTATCAAGCAAAACTATCCAGATTGACTGGTTTACAAAATGGGATTAATAACATTTATACCGCCCAACTATGCCTTAAAACCTATCTAGTGGGGTTATTTGTTTATATAGTATATTTGATTGTTGCTTAATAACGATACTAATACTTGTATACATAACATTCACCAATCATCATGAAGCATAAATGGTAAGATTATATACAATCTCATCGAGACAAAATACTATTACTGAAAACATAATGTGCATATATATATACCATATAATATACATAATCAGTGTTCAGGGGTGAGGGAAAAAATTAAAGAAAATGGCTATTGAAAATACATATACTATAATACACTAAAAATAATCAAAGACCCTATCAAATCACTAGAGAAGGTAGTCTAATTACCCCATTATGTGCTACCCATATATACACCCAAAAATAGTAGCAACAATCTTAAATCTCAGCCATCTACCAGTAAAAAGAGCATGGTGTTTGCATCGTCTGGAAACGGCTAAGTCCAAGCCAGAGTGATCCGGACTCCTATCTTTATCTCATAGGCAACGGAGATGACCATCAGACATCCGTTCAAAAAGTCATTCCTCACCGTACTAGTGCGGTACTCAATGGCTATGGGGTCTACTGAAACTCGAAAGGACAACTCGGCGTTAAGGATCATGTTGAATATAATGTAAGATCATCATCTCACCACCATGAACATCTAGAGTATGGGCTACCCATAGGATCACCATTATTACTCTATACAGGTATGTACAAATAGCTAAGCTGAAAAAAAAAAATTTACAAAAGATAGTGGTGAGTATTTCTAAATGAAACACTAAGTGAATGAACAAAATAAAACACTATTGGTAACTGAATAAATAACATTTCAATTGATAATAAAAAAAAATTTAAAATCAATCAATATTCAACAGTTAAACATTAACTGTAAACTAAAGGGTCAAACAATGGATATTCAAATCATATAAACCAAATCATATTTGATTTATTGAAACAATATATAATCAAATCACAAATGACTATTTATAACAATATATAATCAGGCTGTTGTTAATGTGGTGGATACCAATCAGCACATTAAAGGTTCGGGTCAGGTACGCATACCATGATTGTAAATCACACAAAATAGCCTAAAAGGCTTTCATAATCCTATATCACTGTATCCTGGATACAGAAAATAACATGAGTCAATGTGTCCCGGACACAGTCTTACATCTCATTGAACCTTGTCGTACCCCGGGCACGGTATTATTGCAACCATTTAATATTCAATTACTTAAAATTATTTTAATATAATAATTTTTTAAATCAATATTGGTCTCAACCAAGCAAAATACTATAAATAAATCTCGGTATTCAAATTCAGTTCAGAAATAAGTTTTTCCTTCAAATCAGACCGAGGCATTGCTATAAACTCCACATAGGCACCGCCTGATCTGCATAGAGGCGTTGCTTTTCTCCATAGAGGCGCCACCTCTTCACCATAAAGGCGCTGCCTCTGGGGCCTCAATGGGTTGAGGCACTGCCTCCCATTCTCAATTAAACGTTTAAAATTTCAAATTTCCAGTAAATCGTTCAAAAACCAAATTCAACCAAACATCAAAAGCTTCAATCAAAACAATGATTCAATAAAAGAAAATTATAGGGTTTTGAAAAAGGAAATCCACTCACCTATGTCGTTGACTCCCTCTTTTTCCCCCTGAGTCTCGGTTGTCCTAACGTCGCACCAAAACAAACTTTCGATAACCAAAACTTCCTTCAGCACTTTCCTCCATTTGCTCTGCTTTTCTTTTATTTTGTTTTTCGTTTTGGTACCAAATACAAATATCAAGCCTTCTTGCAGAGGATTGAGGGTGAGTCATCCTCTCCATCCCCTGTGAGCTCCACGCACCTCCGCAATCATTTATATATATATATTAATTTTCTCATTTGAAATTTTGGGCGGTTAGTGCCAAATTACATTTTAGTCCTTGAACTTAATTATTTTCAATTAATTCCTTCAATCAAACTTATTTTCTATACAATATAGTATCAAATATTCAGGTACGGACCTGACAATAAATATCAAAAAAAAAAAAAGTGTAGATGGTAAAATATGGTTTATTCCTATAACTAACTATAAAGTTCACGTATGAGAACTACTAAAACCTTATAAAGGGATAAACTTTACGAATGAAGACCAAAACAAAAAATCAAACAGATATATCAAATTTTTTGCATGTATTGGATTAACAAAAATAAAATAAATTAGAAAAAAATGATAAGGAACTACTGTAGCGGTGACCAAAAACAAAAATAATTGATGAAAATATTTAAAGAAAAAAATAGATAAGAGACTTATTATATCAAATATAATATCAAAAAGACGTGATTAAATTATTTAAAATGTAGTTTAATGAGTTAAATTTTAGTTTTATAATGTTTGTTTTAAATTTAAACTAAATTAAGTTTCAACTTATATTAATCAATTAAAAAAAAAACATAAAATTTTATTAAAATCAGACGGTATGAAGTTAACATCCGTTCAATTAACAAATTAATAAAGAGTCTCCACACTCATACACTGTCTTATCGTACTATCAACTGGTTATAAAAAAATTTGTACAAAATCGATAAAATAGGAAAGAGCCAAGGTAGTTGAAAAAAAAAAAGCATAAGTTTTATCATTAAAATATTACTAAATCTTTTTTTTTTATTATCAAATTCGGTGGTATTTAATTTCACCAAATAAAAGAGTTACAAAGTTCATTATAATAAATACTGAGAATAACTCAAACCATGAACCAATAATATTTATCCATAAAAATATATAAAATAAAATACAAGGAACAAACTAAAATATCATTTTTTGGGATACAGGAAGAAACCTTTGATCGGAGTGGAATCTGACTATTTTCTTCAAGCATCCACCATCTTGAACTGTCACCATCATGATCTACTAATTCATAGTTCAATTGGACAAATCAGACGACTTAATACTGAAAAAACTCATCAGATGACTTAATACTGAAAAAATTCAACTACAAACAATTATTTAAAGTGGAAAAATCCACACTAATTTGAGATCAAACTTAAACATATATATTATTTAGTTAAAAAAATCAAAAGAGATTAGTAGTTTTGGGTATTTTTGGCTAAAAACCACCCAAAACCATTAACATTTGAATGAAATAAGAAGAAAAGCAGAGGAGAGAGAAAGACAATATAGGTGAAGAAGAAGAAGAAGAAATCATTTTGTATTGTATAGTAGAAGTTGAGGTAGAATGTGTATTAAACAATAATTTTGCTAAATTCAATTATATTTTTTATAAAAGTATAAACTCCAAAACGAATCTTATAGGACTATTATAACAGCAAAAACATTTTCACAACCTTAATAGTTATTCTCTCTGAAACTCTAAAACCGTCTAGTGGTTTTGGCCATTTTTGGCCAAAATCACTTCATCATTCATTTTTTCTTATTGTCTTTATTCATCTATAGGCTATATATTATAGATCCAGTTTTATTTTACAGGTTTTTCTCTTTCTATTTAGTTTGGCCACCCGGCAATGATGGAGCTCCATCTAAGGCATTATGCAAAAGACATTCATACTGGGTCTTTGATTATGTAGGGAGGAGAACTACCGACTTTTTTACTATGTTTGTTGTAGATACAACTTCTGAAGCAACAGGACAAGCCTCTCATTAGCCTAAATCAGAGAAGACCTCCGATTGTATTGTTCTGGTTTTATTTTCCTCAGTTTGTGCGAGCTATAGAGGCTTGCAAATGAACAGATGATGGAGAAAACTCTTTCATTTCAGAGGCCATCATTAAATCCCTGGGTTGAAGTTGTTTTTATATTTTGGTTGAAAGTCTGTAATTTTATGTTGTATGTTTGTGTTTTTCATGTTGATGTTTGTTGGTTGTAGTTGTTTTATTTTTATGTTTGGTAGTTGTTTGGTTGGCTTTTAGTATATTTAGTCGTTGTTCTAGTTTATGTTGGTTGTTAAAAAAATTATCTTTCCCCTGAGTCATTTTCAGTTCTTCCTTTCAGTATCGAGGAAGTCTTGTTAATGTCTCTCCGTGGTCTCCTATTTGGCGACTCTAATGAAGAAAGTAATTTAGGTGTTGTATTAATGGTTTCAGTGGCTCCTCTAAGTCTGTTTGAGGAGTTTGTAAGTTGAAGCTGGATTCCTCCTCTGGTTTCATTTGAATTGACGAAAAAAAAAAAAAAACAACAACGAATCTACAAATTCTATATTTTGAAGGGTAAAGATCCAAAAGTCATTTGAGAATATTCTATGGCAATTGACTGTTTAAATAAAAGGTTATCAATTAGACAATACATGTAAAGAAGAATAAGCAAATTTTGTTAGCTAAAAAGACATTAAAAAATTTGGTTAGATGGAGCACATGATTTCTAGCTAATTACTCTTCTTGCATAAATAGCTCTATGATGTACCTTAAAGAATTAATCCATATTAGATATGAACGAGATAAGTCAATATATTTCTTGGTAGACAGCTGAATTCAAGATAACTAAATTGAAAAAAATACCCTTCAATCATTTTTTAAAAAAAAAGTTAACAAATAAAACAGTAAATTTATTCAATTTAATAAATGTTTATTTACAAAATATTCTTCCTTTTTACCACTATTATAAGAGGAGGTTCGGATAAAATTAGAAGTCCCATAACACATTAATCATCATATTAATAATGCAAAAACATTAAATATGAAGATGAGAATTCAATTACAGTACCTTCTAAATTTTTATTTACAATAAAAAATTAAAACATCTCAACTAATTAAAAAAATAAAAATATTGCGTTGATTTCTACAATTAATTAAAAAGTAAAAAGGAGAAGATAACGAGATGTGGGCCATATAAAAGGATGTGTTTCCTTCAAGAGGAGCATCTCTCCTACGGGAAACACATTTTTCCTCCCGACAAATGCCATTAAATTTTAATTTCATCGTACAACTTATTTATTACTCAATCCATTTCATTCTAATTGTCATTTAAAATTGTTTCATAAAAATTAAAAATCATATTTAATAGACATAATTATAAGTGTAAATGACTACATTACATGTTTTTATAAAAATTAAAAGTTATTAATTACAACTACTATAATCTTAAAAAGACTAGAAATTAATAATTTTTTTTAAATCAAGATTTACTCTAAAACCAAATGTAAGGCTAAAGTTGGAAAGAAATATTTATTTTTTATTGGTAATCTCAAAACGTCACTTGAAGTGGAATAAATTTTATTTTCTAAAACGGCAGTTGGAATGGAACGGAGTGAGTAATTAACTGACTTAATACATTATGATATTTTAAATTTATTTTTAAATATAAATAACAATTTTATTTTTTAGTTAAATAAAAGATTTAATTTTTAAATATTTTTTAACTAATTTATTTATTTAAATAATTTTATTTTAACTTTTACAAAATTACATATTTTAAATAAATATTTAAAATAATAACTATTTTTAATAAATTTAAATATGTAAATTACTGTTAAATGTTATGTAGTCTAATAATATTAATTTATTTCAAGATCTTGATGAGTTAAAGATTCAATTTGTGTCTTTCTCCATCTCTGAGTTCAAAAAATGCAAATCATTTTATAAATAAGATGATTAGCTGATTAATCAAAAAATATTAAATTTTAGAAGTCATAGATAAATTAAACCTTATAAAATTTAATACATTTTCATTTAAAATATAGAAATAAAAAGGAAAATAATTCAATTGTGGACATTCACTTGCTTTCCCCCAATCCAGTTATGAACTGAAGTGATAAAAGGTGCGAACATATAGTTGTGAAAATTAGAATTTTTCTTACTCTCCCCTTCAGTATTAAGAATTAACTACTTTAATCAGTTAAAAAAAAATCTAAAATTAAATTAGTTTTAAAATTTCAAGTGATGTCTTAATTTTTAATATTTTATATTTGGTGCTAAACACCAAAACAAAAATATAACATATATTATGCATAAAAAATTATATATATGTATATATAGAGAGAGTAATTACACGTTTTCTTTAAAAAATAATAAAAATAAAAAGAAAAATGGTGAGGCGTTGACAGAGATGTTAACGGCGTTAAAAGGATGAAAACGTACAAAGAGAAGAAAAAAGGGTCCCGCATATATAGGTAGATGCAGGATGTCAGGGCACTGAATGGACGGGACAAATGGCCTTCCCGAGGTTATATAAAAGTTCCATACAAAACCAAAAAAATTAATTATAGAAATGAGTCAACATAAATCCTTCATTTTCTTTTCTTTTTCTTTTTTATTATATGAATTTTAATTATTTTAAAATTTAAATTTGATAAATTTTATAGAATAACAATAAACGTAATATGAATAGTGCGTTTCAGCTTATGTAAAATTATATTTTATTTTTATATATTTTTTGGTGATCATAAAAAACATAAAGGCAAAAGTGCATACTACAACGTCTTGTTAAGTTCGTTCGCATATTACAACATTTATATTTTTTTCAATTTTATATTAGATAGTTTTGATATACGAAAACAATATGAATTTCTCTTATTCTAAAATTTGAATTGAATGAATTTTACATGAGAATAAAATGTTCTCAATATCTATAAATACATAATTCAAAAATTTCACTATTTAAACTAACAAATAGTAATATTTTTTTAAATTAATGATCAAATTATATTATTTAAATACTGATAAAATATAAAAAATAATTACTTTAAAATTAAATAAAAATTAATTTTTTAAATTACTAATAACATAATTTAAATTTTATATCTAAAATTACATTTATAGATAAATGACCGATATAACTTTCTTATTATTTTTTATTTTTCAAAATGAGTATAACAATCTAGACATATTAATATATTATAAAAAATGTATTTTCATAAATTAAATATATTTTTCTATTCAATATAATTTTATATATTAAAATAAAATTTAAGTTTAATATCTCACAATAATATTAAAAGATATAAAATTTATCTTCCACAAAAATAAAATAAAGGAGAGGGAGTACAAATTGGTGCTGTCACCTTTTTAACCATTGTCAATTCACTCTTTTTTTCTTGACAGTTGCAGTGCTGTTAGCTACTACTGGTTCATGTACTGTTATTTATCCGTAAAAAGCATTAAAGAAAATTGTAATTTATTTTTTTTTAATATTATACTATTATGTGATTTAACTCCCTTAATATACACATTATTCTTTATTAATGTTTGCTCCGTTTATTAACGTTACGTCATAGGTTTTTTTGTAATTATCTTCACGTATGCCCTACATTATGAGTACAAGTCCTTTTTATTAAAAATATATCTAAATAAGTCCTTGTAATTATTATATAATACTTCCATGTCAAGAAAAGATAAAATGTAAAAGCTCAATTTTTTTTTTTTAAACAAAATAATGTTAAAAGATAAAAAAAGAAGAACAATGTGTATTATTTTTTCAATTGTATATACTTTTACATTTCTATTACAATATTTTCTAAGATTAATATTTTAATTATTAATTTTTATTACAATTTATCTTCTTGCAAAATTGTTGAAATATACAAATATAGGCAGGTTATATGATGCTTATTGAAGACAATTATTAAACTTTAAAGCTAATTTTTGGTTTGTATTTTTATTCTATTTCTATTAATTTGTTTTACTAAACAAAAAGTGTAAAGGTTTAATACATTGCAATCTTTTTTACTTGACATGTTTAGTCAATTTATTATTTCAATTTACAAATTAATCACTTTAATATCTCAACTTACTAAAAAATATCACTTATAAATATTTTTCATTCAATTCATTTATTTAATCAGTTTCATTTTAACTTACAAAAAATTATATAGACACTTTATATGTTACAAAAAATGTCAATAATTTTTGTCTTTAACAAGTTAAATTATATAAATAATCATTTTATAAGTTAAAGAAATAAACTAACATAGCATGCCAAATAGAGAAGATTGTAAATGTAATGAAATAAATGTATATATACATATAATTAAACGAAAAAGAATGGTCTAATAATCATTATTTATGAATAGCATTTTAAAATGTAAAATTTCGAATTCTGTTATTATTTAAATTATATGTAATATAGTGCATGTTTGACTACCCAAACAATAACTAACATTCATCATAAAACATTTGCACCTCAATTCCAATGTTATATTTTGGTAGGTTCCCTTGAAAGATGAAACATAACATGTTAGGATTGGGGCCTTGTGGCCTAAGTGGTTGTAGTAAGAGGTGGAGGGTCTATTCTTTGTTTTTTATCAAACCATTATTTATTTTGTTTGAACTACCACTCCAAATCATTAAAAACATATAAATTGAGGGATCAAACTGCAATTACCATAAAAATAAATATTTCCAAAACAACCCCTCTAACAAATTATCTTCCCACTTTCACCCACAAAAGAAAAGCTAAAACTATCCCTTGACTCCTTGTCTCGTCAAAAGGATAATGGCATTGGCTTGTGTACTTTGCTCACATTACCCTCACCAGAAATGAGCAGAGCCTCTCTACAAAACACCAAAGAGAAAGTGACCCATGATTCTTAAATGCATTCTTCTGATTTCTATAATTCACCATCTCATTAACATTCAATAAAAATGTAAAAAAAAAAAAACCAGAAGCTTATCACAGACCGACATAAAAAAAAAAAAAGAAAAAAAGAGTTGCAGGTTTTTTTTTTTGCAGGGCTGTGGCAGAAGTAGTATTTTAACTTTATCTATGAAATAATTCTCTCTTTCTCTTTTTTATCTCTTTGTTTTTTCTTGGTACTACTGAACACAAACACGCTCTTTCAACGAAGAACACTGTAATATTTACAGGCCTATCTTTGCTAGAATCGATGTGATTGAACAAACAAAGCTATAGCTAAGCTAAGCTAATATATGGCATATACTATACTATACTAGTACTATACTCTTTCTTCTTCCTCTTCTTCTTGAATCTTGACTTATCTCTACTACAGTGCGTCAAGAAAATAAAAAATATCTAAGGGAAAAAAACCCATTAAGGCCATCATGTTATTTGTTCTTTCACTTCTTAACTTCACTGCAGTTAGCTGCATTATTCAATGTCAGCTGCTACTTCAATGAGAGAAACTTTTTTCCTTCTCTTCTTGCTCTTTTTTTCTGGGTTTTAACTGAACTCGTAGAAAGTTTTGTGCTTTCAAATTGTGGTGTAAGTTTAAGTGAGGAAACTGAAGATGGGTAGTGTTTTTTGAATGAAAATAAGGTGAATTTTCAAGGGCAGTTATGGCACCTCGTGTTGAATTTGTCTTCCTTGTTCTTCTTCTCTGTTTGGGTTTTGGTGATTCTGATGATGATGGTGAGTTCTTGTTTCTTGTTTGGCTGTTGGGAAAATTTGTTGTTCAAAGAAAAAAAAAAGGTTCAAAGTAGACATTTTTGTTTTATTATCTCGAAATCAGTAACTGTACACAAGCTATTTTTTAAACTCTTCTCTACTTACTGTCAACGTTTGAGGTTGACAAAGGTACAAAGTTTAAGACTTTTCTTTATTTTAAGATTTCAGGAGTTCAAAGAAACCATTTTTTATAATACCGAGTGGTTTAAGTTTCAATTTCTCTGTGGGGAATGTAAAAGTTTAGGATTTAATATTCTGAAAACAGGTTTTTATCAGTTTTAGAGTTTTTTAATGGGTTGTGAAATCTTTAACAATGTATCTTTCTTTGGTGCTGGTTATTTTTAATTGAGACTGACACTGTTATTGTTATATGATGAAGGAGCAGCTTTATTGGAGGTAAAGAAGTCTTTTAGAGATGTGGATAATGTTCTATATGACTGGACAGGCTCTCCTTCTTCTGATTATTGTGTATGGAGAGGGGTCACTTGTGATAATGCCACCTTCAATGTTATTGCACTGTGAGTCCATAATATTCTATTCGCTTGCATTCATGCAATGGCCATGAGTGTTTGTTGGTGACCTTGTCAACAATTGGCCCTGACTGGATTCTTGTTTTGCTGTAGCAATCTGTCAGGTTTGAATCTTGACGGGGAGATTTCGCCTGCAATAGGAAATCTTAAAGACCTGGTTTCTATGTACTATTCCCTACTCCTGTAACTTTCTTTCATAGTTAGAATTTATGAGGAACTCTTTTTAAGATTCTTCCGAGTTTCTTCCAAAGGCAAGGAGCCTAAGCAAATTTACGGCTTTTAAGCATGGTTTTGACCTGGGCTTGAGTCAACATTAATTGTAATTATGCATTTTTTCTACCAGTGATCTCAGGGGAAATCATCTCTCTGGGCAAATTCCTGATGAGATTGGTGATTGCTCATCTTTGAAAAGCCTGTAAGTTGTATCTTAAAGAGAATGAAATATATATTTTGCTGTTGTAGTGGTACATTGGTATTTGTACTTCAGTTAGGATTGATAATTTTGCATATTTAGGGACTTGTTCAGTCAGTATTGATAATTTTGCATTTTTAGGGACTTGTCTTTTAATGAGATATACGGAGACATACCATTTTCAATTTCAAAGTTGAAGCAACTAGAATTTCTGTAAGTAGCATTATTTCAAGTATCTGTGTCTGAGAACTATAGATAGTTGCACCTCTCTATTGTTAGAATCTGAGCATTCATTTGCTATTGCATGGATTTCAGGATTTTGAAGAACAATCAATTGATTGGACCAATTCCATCTACTCTGTCCCAGATTCCAAATTTGAAAGTCTTGTAAGATATTTTTGATCCTCAATTATGTCTCTCTAAGTTAATGCTCTTGCACTACATCTTAAATTCTTACATTTCGCATGATATTCCAGAGATCTGGCACAAAATAGACTCAGTGGGGAGATTCCTAGACTTATATACTGGAATGAAGTATTGCAATATCTGTAAGCATATGAACCACCATTATGCTTGGAAACATGTTTTTCATTCTAATGGTTTGAGGCTTTGAGCATTCTGATGTGATCTATTTGCTGCCCATCCCTCCCTTTTCTCAGTGGTTTGCGAGGAAACAATTTGGTGGGTTCATTATCTCCAGATATGTGCCAGCTAACTGGGTTGTGGTATTTGTAAGTTTTCAGCATCAAATGTTGCTACTTCAAGAACTTGTACTTCGCCTTTTAACTCAGTCTCTGCTTTGATTGCAGTGATGTAAGAAACAACAGTTTGACTGGGAGCATTCCTGAAAGCATTGGCAACTGTACTTCCTTCCAGGTCTTGTATGTATTCCATCCTACTCAACAGGCTGAAGATCACAGAGCCTTATAAATTCAGATGAAATTTATAGTATGTACTTTCTTTTATAGGGACTTGTCCTATAATCAGATAACAGGAGAAATTCCATTCAACATTGGATTCTTACAAGTAGCCACATTGTAAGTGCTTGTGGTGTTCCTTAGTTTGGATAACAACTTCAATTTTTTGGTGAAATATTTCTGAAAAATGTTCTCACACCTCATTACATTGCCCAGATCTTTGCAAGGTAATCAGCTTGGTGGGCAGATTCCATCAGTAATTGGCCTAATGCAGGCACTTGCTGTACTGTAAGTGTTGTTAATTACTTGTGTGAACTCGGAAAGTTTCTGATCTTGACATTACCAAAAGACTAGCTTAGTGGATTTATTCAAGTCATTGTCAATTGCTCTTTATTTTTATCCTTTTTCTTATTTTGGAAGGATTGTTCATCTGATGTCATTGTTTTACCTTGAGTGAAAACCAGAGATTTAAGCTGCAACATGTTAAGTGGACCCATCCCTCCTATCTTGGGAAACTTGACATACACAGAGAAACTGTAAGTGCATGTTTGCAATTATTGCATTTTTGTTATTCCTGTCTGTAAGTTCTCAGGCATCAAAAACAATATGCTCATAAGCGCTACTAGGACGATTCATGTGTGTGTTTGTTTGATATTTCCTTATAGTCAACCTAAAATTGTGGCATTATAGAAAATTATCTTCAACTTTTTTTTTTGCTTCTATTTGTTTTAGCCATGTATTCCTATCAGAATTTGATATTCTTCAGTTTCCAAAAGGACTTATGATTTGAATGGTCATATTTTGTAGGTATTTGCATGGTAATAAGCTGACTGGACCCATTCCCCCAGAGCTTGGGAATATGACGAGGCTTCACTACTTGTATGAGCTCTTTGCTATTTTTTCTAAGTTTCTCATCTGTATTACAAGTGGATTAGTCATTTGCATGGTGAAACACATTGTGAGAATGTTTCTGAAACTTTTTAGTTTTTCTGTAATTGTTTCTAGCTATTTTGATATCATTAACTGAGGTTAATAGTCAACAAAATAGGCCCAGATGTTCCCTAAATGATTCTGTCTTCCCTTTTCTGCTCATTCACAATGTTATGGTCAGATAGTTAAGCAACATATGCAGTCCTTTGTACTGTTAGTTAAGCAAAATATGTAGTCCTTTGTACTGTCCTAATTGTGAACCAACCTGTGCCAGAGGGAGAACTTGTTCCAATATTTATTCTTAGCGGTGCTCCTCAGATGAAAAAAGTTTACAAGTAATATTGCAATGTGTTTATTGTTTTGAATGCCATGTATTCACAATCAACATGGAGAATGTGCGTCACTCTTTGAAGTGCTACTCTTGTCTTTTTCAGGGAATTAAATGATAATCAACTCACAGGGCGCATCCCAGCAGAGCTTGGAAAGCTCACAGACTTGTTTGATCTGTATGTCCTGCTACCGTGAAGGTTTTTTTTTTTTTTTTCAAAAGAAAAGTTCTTGATGTGTAGTTCAAGCTAAAAATGCAATTTTCTTACAGGAATGTCGCCAACAACCACCTTGAAGGGCCTATACCTGATAATCTTAGCTCATGTACAAATCTAAACAGCCTGTAAGCATTTAACTATCTTCCTGGTACTTCCTACAAGATTTTTAAATTTGTTGTTAACCATTCCATTTGATGCAGCAATGTTCATGGTAACAAGTTAAATGGAACCATCCCTGCTGCATTTCAAAGGCTTGAGAGTATGACATATTTGTAAGTTTGGTCCATGAATTGGCATGAAATTGAATATTTTATTTTGTGTTTGTAGTTCTTAATTTATACAGATATTGACATTTATTTTCATATATTGACCTCTCAGAAATCTCTCCTCCAACAACATTAGGGGTCCTATTCCAATTGAGCTGTCACGGATTGGAAATTTGGATACTTTGTAAGTGTTGACTGTTCTAATTTTTTTTTTTTTCCCCTGCTCCTTTAATTCAGTTCTGCTATTGATTGTCCCCCACACCAACCTGTCCACTTGCTCAGGGATATTTCGAATAACAAAATTAGCGGATCCATTCCTTCTTCCCTTGGTGACTTGGAACATCTCTTAAAATTGTGAGTTCAAATGCAAAGTAACTCCAATATCTTTGAAAGTTTTTCTTCTTGCTGATACCCATTGTATTATGCAATAGGAATCTGAGCAGAAACCAATTATTGGGTGTTATTCCAGCTGAGTTTGGTAACCTGAGAAGTGTAATGGAGATGTAAGAAATCATCATTTTTTTTTTTTTGAAAAATTACTTGGTGCTTACTGTGCCCATTTCTAACTTTGTTTCATGTGGCATTACAGAGATCTTTCAAATAATCATCTCTCAGGAGTCATTCCTCAGGAACTTAGTCAACTTCAAAACATGTTCTCATTGTAAGTTTGAATTATGATTTGTATAATCTGTTAGTGTTGTAGTTTACTGAAATTGACATGTTGGTGAATTTGAGCAAGTGCTGATGTAAATTCTAAATATTTTGCCTGTTGTTTTTTTGCCCATATCATTTGTTATATGAAAATCTTTCATTGCAAAATACTGCAGGAGACTGGAAAACAATAATATCTCAGGTGATGTAATGTCCCTGATCGACTGCCTCAGTCTTACTGTATTGTAAGTTCTCTATCTGCTGGAGTATATTTGTATAAATTTATTTTTTGCTTGTTGAGGTAAAATATAGTTATAATATTGTAACTTTAGAAAACTGATATAAACTCATAATGCAGAAATGTTTCCTACAACAACCTAGCTGGTGTCATTCCTACAAGCAATAACTTTTCAAGGTTTTCACCTGATAGGTTAGAAAGTTTGCGTGTATTCTGAAACATCATTGGTAACTGAAATCGTCTGAACATAAACCCAATCAGCAATTCAAGGTTCCCAACTAGACTGATAGAGTTTTAATTTTTATGTGTAGTTTTATTGGAAATCCAGGTCTTTGTGGTTACTCTCCATGCTATGAGTCTCATCCAACAGAACGAGGTAGCCTACAGCATATCTCTCAAAAGGTTAATGGTTTTGTAGTTGCAAGACCAAAGGAATGAGAATACTAACTACTTTCTTGCCATTTTCTATGCAGTTACAATTTCCAAAGCAGCAATCCTGGGAATTGCTCTTGGAGCCCTTGTAATTCTTCTCATGATCCTAGTGGCAGCATGTCGGCCACATAATTCTACATCCTTTCCAGATGGATCACTTGACAAACCAGGTAAATTTTGTTAACTGATATAAGATAGTGCTGATCAAATTTATAAACTTATAACTTGGTGATAATTTCTTAATCATTGCATTGAGATGTGCCACAATTTCCATTATAAGAGATTTAATATGACATGTTTAGCTGACCAAACCTTAGAGATAACTATCAGAAGTAATGATAACTACATGATAAATTGGTTTCTAGATTAAAAGCAATAGTAGTCATCATGTGGGCTTATGTTGTTTATTTCTTTCTAAAATGTTGGAGGGTTCAATCACCTGTCAAATAGAATGCAATAGCTAATTCTTTGTGCTCCTTGGACAAACAGTTACTTACTCAACACCAAAGCTGGTGATTCTTCACATGAATATGGCACTCCATGTATACGAGGATATCATGAGGATGACTGAAAATTTGAGTGAGAAGTATATAATTGGTTATGGTGCATCCAGCACTGTATACAAATGTGTCCTTAAAAATTGTAAGCCAGTGGCCATCAAGAGGTTGTATTCTCACTATCCTCAGTGCTTGAAAGAATTTGAGACAGAGCTGGAGACAGTTGGGAGCATCAAGCATAGGAATCTGGTCAGCCTTCAAGGATATTCCCTGTCTCCTTCTGGGAACCTTCTTTTCTATGATTATATGGAAAATGGCAGTCTCTGGGATCTCCTTCATGGTGAGTTTGGTGTTCCTTGGAAAATCTAATGCCATAACTGTTTTTGATTTGAGACTTTGTTCTGTTTGTTAGTATTAGTATCTGTTACATACTTTTAATCTATCTCTGTGAACATTCCTACAAGGTTTTTTTTTTAGTTGAGGGGTCATGTAAAAACTAGTGAAAACATTATGTTCTTGTTGTAACATTGTATGAGTAGGCTTGTGGAGATTATTATGGAAATGAACTGCTATCTACTGCATGCCAAGTCCATGTGAAGTGATGACATGTTTGCAAAATGTGCCAGAATCTCCTTGCTAGCATACACAGATTCTTGTGCATTCTGAATTATTTTGTAGCTTGTATCTTTCAGGCCCTACGAAGAAGAAAAAGCTCGACTGGGATACTCGCCTTCAGATAGCTCTTGGTGCTGCTCAAGGGCTAGCATATCTACATCATGACTGCAGTCCACGCATCATTCACAGGGATGTGAAGTCATCAAACATTCTATTAGACAAGGAATTTGAGGCCCATCTCACTGATTTTGGCATTGCTAAGAGCTTATGCGTGTCTAAATCCCACACTTCAACATACATAATGGGTACCATTGGCTATATCGATCCCGAGTACGCTCGCACTTCCCGCCTTACAGAAAAATCTGATGTATACAGTTATGGGATTGTTCTACTTGAGTTGCTGACGGGAAGGAAAGCAGTTGACAATGAATGCAATCTTCATCAACTGGTTCGTCTCCTATTCGCCATTGTGTTCTTACCTTATCATGAATTAGTTTTGATTTCTAGTTTCACATTGAACTGGAAGTACTGGCACTTGGCTTTATAGGTCCGAGACATGTTTTTGATATGTCATATTTTTCTTGCATCTGCCATTTTAAATTTATTAACTTGATGCGGTTATAATTTACTACAAGCTGCAAATTTTGGCACTTTTTGATCTTGGTTAATCTTCTCATCAGATATTATCTAAGACAGCCAACAATGCTGTTATGGAAACTGTTGATCCTGAAATCAATGCTACATGTAAAGATCTAGGAGCTGTGAAGAAAGTGTTCCAGCTTGCGCTTCTATGTACTAAGAGACAGCCAACAGACCGGCCAACTATGCATGAAGTCGCACGTGTTCTAGGGAGCCTTGTGCCATCCACAGCACCACCAAAACAATGTACTCCAGCCCCACCTGCCCCACTTTCATCATCCAAAGTATCTTGCTACATGGATGAGTATGCAAATCTCAAGACTCCACACTTGGTGAATTGTCCATCCATGAGCACCTCAGATGCTCAACTCTTCTTAAAGTTTGGTGAGGTAATATCCCAGAACAGTGAGTGAACAAGAATATTCATTCAAGTAAATGATATGGTAGGATCATGTAGGTATTGCAACATTGGGAACTGGGTTAGCTGGGTGCTCTTTTTTCCTTTTTCCTTTTAAGGGTTTAGTGGGTTGAATCAGTAAGTAGAAAATGTGTATAAAGATTTGGTATCAATTATTGTAGCTAAGAAAAAAAAAAGGATGAGACTACTTTTTACTGATAGATTTGAAAGGTGCTGGTACCAGAACTCTATGTATGTATGTTGTACAATATAAATATCATTGATGCAATTTTGTCATAGTCCCAGTGGGGGCCAGCGGTGGTCTGGTGACTTTACAGAGTCAGGGTAAGGGCAGGGCTGACGGCCAGATGGGTGTGGCAGTGCCATTATATGCTTGGCCAGCAATAATTCACTGACGAGCCTTAACTGGGCTCATACTGGTTGGATGCTGATGGTTCAGTGCATTATCATATCATGCATCTAAATTGAAACGTTCATGCTGAAAAACTTTATTTATTTTTTATCATAGGGGAAAGAGATCGATAATGTCTACTGCCATTGTAAATCAATGAGAACATACCAGCAATCTTTCTGCACTAATGTTTTCTCTAGCATTTCCCAAGGAAAATCTCACAGTTCATCAATTAAGTCCTAAGCAATCTGCATGCCCGCTTTTAACCAGCATCAACACCACCATCATCTTCATTGAGGGCTATCATTTGATGAGTCTAAAATCTTGGGGTTGAACAGTAAATTCTAAGCCATAGTTCATTTGTGCTGCATTGCAACTTTTCACAATCAATGGCATACAAAGTCTCTTATTGAACCAAACTCAACATTTCAAATAAAACTTCAAACAAGGAAAAATGTTCATTCATTAAACATAACTAAAAAAACAAGATTAAGCTCAAGTCTTGAGTATCTTTTTTTATTCAAGGATTCACCACTACAATAAAATAGCCATGTCCATTAAAAGAGCCACTTCAAGGTCTTGTACTAAGAACCCCCCCAGCTGATCACATATTTGATATTGCAAGTCCTTAGCATCCTGCACAACCCATCAACATATTCCTTTAGTTATTATAAATCTCATTTTGAATTCGGTGCAAGAAATATATATTCCACCATTAAATTATTTTATTGATTTAGTTGCTTGCCCCAATAAATTTTTTTATATATATATAACTATGTGATATAGTTCTGATTATAAAACTCTCTTAGAAAAAAAAAAAAAAAATCACAGCCAAAAAAAAACCTGATGGGAAGCTTCATGCCCTATACTGCTTCTCCCACAGCTGAACCTAAAAGGAGCAAAAGATAGTGTTAAGTCAGTGTCCATGACTCAATTTATAGTAAATAATCTTCTAGCAAAATCTATAAAGAAAAAAAAAATCCTAATTATAGCCATTGGACATTTTGGCTATGATATTTATCATAAAGTTTTTATGACTTTATTATCTTTACATTCAATAGATCAATTAGGAGTGTTTTTGCTCAAAAAGGAGAGGGGGGATGGTTTGGTATTGAGTTTTAAAGACCAAAACCATAGTTTTGGCTTTTTTTTTTTATGTGTTATATATTTTTTTAAAATTGATTTTACAAAAAATAAATCCAAAAATCATTTTTATGGTTTAATTTGTATCTAAAACCTTTTACATACAGAAGAAGGTTGAATACAGAAAATTTGTATACCTTAACATTTCTTAATCTGTCAAGGCTTGCAATGAGATAGTCTTCCATGATTTTGAGCTGTGCTAAATTGTTAACTTTATAGGGATTCTTCCATTCCCTAGCCAAAAAAAACAGTAATTAAATTTAACACATTTTATAATACAACATGAAATGAAAAAAATTATAATGAAACAGTAATTTAATTTATAGAATAGTGTCCTATGATTAAGGATTAAACCTTAGAATCCTTCTCCTCTCGGCAAGCCTTTCTCGCAGCTCTAGTAATTCATGCCTTTCAAACTGTATTAGTTGGCCATAATAGTGTTAATTAAGCATAATGAAATTAATTAACAACACCATTTGATATTGAGAAGTAAAATGAAACCCAAAAAAAAAAAAAAACTGTGAAATAACACATACCCTGAGTACTTCATCTCTGCAATCAAGAAACAAAAGTAAATTGCTGTTATTTATTTATTTATTTAATGTCAACATATATGAATTGTAACAATTAAGCATAATTTGCCTGAAAATAATACATAACAAGGAAGCAAAGCAGTACCTGTCAGTTGTAAGAGTTTTCTGATCCACCTCTGAGCCAGATCTTAAGTACACATTCCTTAATAACTTCACAAAAGAAAAAAAAATGGTGAAAATTAAAGTATTTATAAAATATTAAAAAAATAAAACATAATTATGTGTTATTATATGGCTTACTTTCATGGTGTACTCCTTCCTGATAAATTCATTAAAAAAAAAGTCAGTAATTTAATCATAAAAAATTTCAATTAAACAAGATTGTGATATGTGGAAATTGTTACAAGTTGATTAAATCGAAAGTATTTTAGAAGTAGATCTCGCATTTATTACTTTTCAATGCTATGTAAATAAGTATAAAATCCTAGGCCAATGTAATTTTCAGAAGTTGAACATATAATTAGTAAAAAAATAAATAAAATTTTAATTTATTGTAATTAGAACCTAATATGTTCATATTTTTTATTAAAAAAATATTCTAAAATTTTCAAATAAAATAAATAGTATATACTTTTAAACCATTTTTTAGTAATAATAAATAATATACACTACATAATAATTTTTTGAGAATAATTTTTACACTTTAAAATAATTGCTTGAAAACAAAATTTACATGCTAGAATAATTTTTTATACAAAATTATTTAAAAAAAAATCTTAAGTCTATAATATTTTGTTAAGGAAAAAAATTATAATAATTTTTAATGATAAAAAAATAATTGCACCAGATCTAGATATCGAGAGCCTGATTATATAAAAAACAAATAAATTGATATATAAAGGGGTTTAATCATTTCATTTTAAAATTGTTTGGGATCTGAATGTGCTAAAATAATTTAGAGGCTTAGTTAAGCTTTTGAAAAAAAATCAAGGTACCTTTGCCCGATTTTTAATAAACACATCTTTAACAGAAAAAAAAAATAATAATAAACACAAAAACAAAAATAAGAGAGAAAAAAGCTTGTACCTTTGTTCCCTTTCTTCAATAGTTATAGTTGTCAACTTCTCCATAAGAGTACTTAAATCTCTGCAACAAAAAAGGCAAATTAAATTTAAAACAAAACACAAATCTAACACTACTAAAATTCAGATTTTTCTTCTTTTTAGTAAACAATAATTATTTTTTTTATTTATAATTTTATTCTTACACGTGTCTATCGGCACAGATATTAATTCAACTTTTTACCTTTATCCTTTTTTTCATATATCATTTAAGAGTTCCGTCAATAAAACTAAATTTACACGACACAATTATCACATCTTAAATCATATGATCATACGTGTAGCTTAAAGATCGAATCCGTTATATACCTACCCAATAATTATAAAAAAAAAAGTTAATACATGAAAATAAAAATAGAAAAGAAAGAAGTGAGAATTTTTACTTGTCATGACCAACAAAGACAGATGGTTTTTCAGTAGGAGAAAACATGACAACACCAACATCAACATCACACAATGTGGAAAGTTCTCTGGCTTTTTTAAGAACTCCAACCTTTCTCTTGGAGTACTTAATTTGCCTTGCCTTACCACATTCCAATTTTGATATCTTTAGCTTCCTTCTCCCCATGATCTTAAGCTTTTTTTTTTTTTTTTTTTGAAACTAAAGCTATAGAATTTATTTTTTCTTGAGAGCAATATTGGGTTTGATAGTGCAATTTATAAGTTGGAAAATGGGAAGCAATTTATTAGCAAAATCTAGTGAGGGTTTGGTACTTACAAACTACACTATATATTTGTAGATTTTGTTTAACTTTGAAAATCTTATTTGGTAAGTTGCTTGCATGTAACATGGTAGACACGTGCATGTAAAAATTCTGAATAAAATCTTGCTTAAAACCAATTACTTGTAGTTGTATTCTCTTTAATTATCTTTTGACCAACTACTTCATTTCACTTTGAGTTGGGTATGCAAAGTAAAATAAAATAAAATATATTATAATATTTTATGATAAAATAAAGTAATTGATATATAATTCAAAATTATATATTGAATAATTAGCATATGTTATGATTTTTTATTTAATAATCTCTCTATTATTAGTATATGGCATGCCTTAATATGGTATAACAAAATCCAAAAATATCTTGATTGCTAGAATGTAAAATAAACATCAAATGTTGAGATTCTTTAAAAAGTTTATATTTTTATATAATTTTTTCAAATTTATGTGTGATTTTGGAATTTTCATAATTGAATATATAGTATAAAGTAAATTATATAGTTTGAAAGTAGATAAGCAAACTACCTCTGACCTACTTCCCATATATAACTATATGCGTCGATACTTAAAATTGAAAAGAAAAATACATTTTTCTGTTATATATATATATATGCGCCAATAGAAATTTTTTAAAAAATACTTCTGCCAACTTCCCATTTATATTTATCTTCAACGATGGTAACAATATCATAATTTATTTTTAATAATATTTGAGTAATTAAATTACCATGTTTCTCAATTTGTGATTGATAGCCTAAAAAAAAATATTGAATACATCTGGTTAAGACTTTAAATTTAGTTTTTTGATGTTTAAAATAAAAAATTTAAAAAAATATAAAAGTTTTTTTAATTGTTTTCTATGAAAGATCTAACAATAAATTTTAACTTTCACAAGGTCAAAAATGTTTTATGATGATGATTTACTAAAATTATCAATACTTCCATTATAGAATTCTCTCTATTTTGCTATTATTATAGGATCAAATTTCATTTTGTTTTCAATAATTCATTTTACTATTATCAAAGGAGCAAGTTTCATTTGATTTCAATTAAATAATTTGACCACTGAGTCATCATAATTATCATCCAATATCTCTCCCAAAAAAAATATTTAAATTTTAATCTCATTGTATCCTCTCTGCTGAAAAAGAAAAAAAAGTTCATAAGAGCATTAAATAGTAATTGACAGCTAATAATAAGGACTTAAATGAAAAAATATGGAACTTAATTTTTAATATATAAAATTCATGAGAAGACTGGGCTTGTGGCTAGACACTACCTAATATTTTACACAGAACGCCAGCGGCCCATGTGTCCTTTGGTACCTTGGCCCAAATCTTTTAGACGGAACCCGAGTGGCTCATGCATTTATTTCAGATATTTTTCACATGTCAGTCCATATGTGGCTATGTGCTAGTGGTGGACGAAATTCAAATAGATTAATAATAATAATAATTGTTAAAATAATAATAATAACAATAATAGTAATAATAATAATAAATGTTTTAAAGTATTAAAAGATTATAAAAGTCAATTTATGTCTCTATTTTCTTCATTGTCAAAAAGAAAAAGGAAAAAAAACTAACGAGGCCTAGAGTTTAAGGTCCCACGCTTAATCCCACAATGCCTAGGATTTATTGTTGATTTACAATGCTCACTAATAAATATATTTATATGTAATTGATAATATATGATATGCAATGCATAAATATATTTGTTAATTGCAAAAGCAACATAGAGAAGCATTTCAGAATTAATTGGAAAAAAAAAATCACCAGACAAACATCTATTTAGATGTGTATTTTTATTCGTAAGTAACATTAAAAAATCATTATCGTATAATACAAGATATTTGAAACGTGTTTATTTAGAAATATAATAAAAATGCAAAAAATTATGCTAAGTTAGACTTTTCCCAATTACATGTGTTATAAGGCAAGAAATTGAATTTACACCTGCCAAAATAAGAAGGAAAAAAAATAAAATTTGTCATTCATACCCAAGAAGCTTTTAACAACGTACTAAAACATTATCAAACATTGCCAAATATCTACAAAATGCTTGTGGGTGTGTGTGTGTCAACCCCACACTCTACTCTCCAAAATTGCAACAAAATTCAAAAAATTTTGAAACATTAACTTTAGCTACGCACATGACACGCTACAAACACAGCCCCAGCACAAGCCATTGCACTTTCCTCGCAAACGCTCACGTAGCTATCGTTGGTAACTTTTGCCATTTAGCGACGCACATCAATAGCGACAAACATATATAAAAAAAAAAGAAATCCCACACTAAAAAGTAAAAACCGCTCTCTTATCTGTGTGTTGTGACTTAGAAGAGGGGAATTAGCGACGCATTTTAAAAGCGACAAATAAAAAAACAAGGCAAAAAAACCAATAAACCGCTCTCTCTTCTCCTGCACTACAAGTACTGTGTGATGGTGACGTGTCGATTACGGTACAAAAATACCCTCACATTTCGCCATTTTTGACGCTCTCTATACCTACACCTGTTAGGGCGGGAACACAAAATTTTTCACTGCAAACATGCCCGTAACCATCTCTCTCTCTCCATTTTTAGGGTTTCTTTTGGCTTCAAATTTCAAATTTCAAAACCACACTGTGTTCATATTTCAAAAATTTATTTTCAGTTAGGGTTTTCATTTCCATAGCTCTGTTTTTAACAGGAACCACCAAAGATGAATAATCTGCGTAAAGGCTCAAAAGTTTGGGTCGAAGATAAAAATTTCGCATGGATTGCAGCTGAAGTTACAGATTTTATCGGTAAACAAGTGCAATTCACCACTGCTTCTTCTCGGAAGAAGGTGAAATTTCATTTTTGAGGTTTTTAAATTTTTGTATTTGCGGTGTTTTTGAGGCAGTTGAGTTATTTTATTGCTAATTTTTGTGTGTATGTGTGTGTGTTAAGGTTTTGGCTAATCCTGATAAGCTACTGCTTAGAGATGATGATGAGGAAGAACATGGAGGAGTGGATGATATGACGAAACTGACGTATTTGCATGAGCCTGGAGTGCTTTTTAATCTTGAGAGGAGATACGCGCTTAATGATATTTATGTGAGTTTGCTTTTTTTTTTTTTTAGTTCAGTGGATAAGTGTAATTTTGTTCAGTTTTGTTTAATGGAGGTAAATTTAGCTACAGTTAGTGTGATTGACAAGTGTTAAATTACTTTGTTGCTTTTTTTCTTTGTGGTTTAATTTGAAAGATTTTTGTTCAATTATGGCAAATTGTTAAGTTAATTATTGCTTTTTCTTTGCGAGCTTTGTCGGTAGTGCCGTGTTTAATGAAAGGCAATGTGGGAAGGATTTGATGCTAGAATCTCCATTATATGGACAATTGTGGCTTTTTAATTAGCTTATATGAGCTCTAGGAAGTTAATTTTTTATTTCGGTTTTTCTGGTAGTAAATCTTTTTAAAGTTATTTGGAGATAGAGGTCCGCATTCCACACTCTGAGCTGTCATCTTACATACTAAGTTGAGCATTTTTAGTGTGCGTTAAATGTTATGCGGCAAATAAAATAATGAATGTCTGTCTTTTCACTGTCATGATGATGTGGACAATTACAAAGCTCAGCGTAGATCTAATTGGTTTTCTTGTCCAAATTAATTAAGTAGCAACTCCTCTTCTGCAGCCTATGTTGTTCTGTCATTCTATTGACTTTATGTAGAAATGCAAAGCTTAAATTTTGTGATGTTATTTATGTGATATATATTTTGATTTCTCATTTTTGTTGTTGATAGACATACACAGGAAGCATTTTAATAGCTGTTAATCCATTCACCAAGCTTCCTCATCTGTACAACGTGCATATGATGGAGCAGTATAAGGGAGCACCATTTGGTGAGCTAAGCCCGCATGTCTTTGCTGTGGCAGATACATCATATAGGTAGGTCATATTGGTGAAGTTTACATGGAAATTGATTTGAGTATTTAAAAAATGGAACATGTGATATATATTGCTGCTTTGTGAAGTGGTCTTATTAGCTTCTTTTTGGTTTTAAATCCAGAGCGATGATGAATGAAGGAAAAAGCCAGTCTATATTGGTCAGTGGAGAAAGTGGGGCTGGGAAAACAGAAACCACAAAATTGATTATGCAGTATCTGACTTTTGTTGGTGGTCGAGCTGCTGGTGATGACAGAACAGTTGAGCAACAAGTTCTCGAAGTAAGACTTCAACTTTTCCTTTTCCCTAAGCTTTACCTCATTGTGCTAGGATGTGAATACACTTTTTCTGACACAAGAAGTAGATACAGCTAGGTGAATTATCATGGCTAGTAGGAGCTACTGTGGACTAATGAAACTTTTTTCATTGATGCCACAATACGTGCGTTTATATGTATATATTTAGGTTCTTAACTAAATATTTGGTGTTGCGGGATATGAGTTCTGTCCACAGAGATTTTCTTGGGATAACTTGTTTGGTTTTTGAGTTTCCATATAATATCTGTGATGAGGCACGAAATTTTATCTTATATCTATACATTCTAGAAGTTTATGGTACATGTTTCCTATCAAGATGGTGCTGATTCATAGTTTTGAATAATCCAGTCAAATCCCCTATTGGAGGCATTTGGTAATGCAAGGACTGTTAGGAATGACAACTCAAGGTTTGTTACATTTGTTCCCAAAGAGTTAATTAATTTCTTCTTCTAGTTGTAGCTCTTTGCCTTTTTATGCTTATATTTTTTTTTTCTCTCGTCACACATATTAAAAGTAATAATGAATGTTCAATAGGTCATTCTTGAAATCATGACTGCAAAAATTTTCAAAATGCAGTAAATTTTTGGTTTGTCTATTTCTTATGTTTCTTGTGTGATGATTGAATGACAGAATGAGTGAGAAAAATTTTGAGCACGATAGCAATAGGTATATGAGGCTGGAAGTTATGTAATGATGACAACTAAACAATTTAACTTTAAGATAGCTATGTCTTGTATTGCAAGAAGAAATGCACAATAATTTTCACATTCTGTGACCTTACTTTGATTTATTGATTTATTAAAGTGGTTGGCTCAGTCACATTCTCTATTGCATGGTTTTTGCAAAATGATATTTTTCATCTTGTAAATTCAGTAAATCTTTCATATGATGTAGTCCATTCTTGCCTCTTTGGTTTGTCATGGCATTTTTTTTTGGGAAGTTTGTTGAGATCCAGAAAATCTTGTAAATTCATCAAATCTTTGCCTATTGTGGTTCTTTTTTTCTTAATTCTTTTTCTTTGCCATGCAGTCGTTTTGGAAAGTTTGTTGAGATCCAGTTTGATTCAAATGGTCGAATATCTGGCGCTGCTATTAGAACTTACCTTTTAGAACGTTCTCGTGTGGTTCAGATTAATAATCCTGAGCGAAACTATCATTGCTTTTATCAATTATGTGCATCTGGGAGGGTAATCTCTCTCTCTCTCCCTCTCCCTCTCCCTCTCCCTCTCCCTCTCCCTCTCTAATATGTATGCATGTTCATGTTGCTTGGTTCTGTATGGAAATACTCATAACGATTGAAATTTTGTAAGTTGAGTGTCCTTAAGTGGCATATTTGTATTGTGTTTCAATTGTATCTATAAGAACTATCTATTTGATGTTTCCAAAAAAAAAAAAAAGGGAATTTCTATCTATTTGACATTCTCTTTGGGCTTTATGCACATGTCTAGGATGCTGAGAATTACAAACTGGATCATCCAAGCCGTTTTCATTACTTAAATCAGAGCAAGACATATGAATTAGAAGGGGTTAGCAATGCTGAGGAGTACATAAAAATGAGAAGGGCAATGGATATTGTCGGTATAGGTCATGAAGATCAGGTTTATGAACATGACACAATGGATTAGTACTTTTTGCTTCATTCTTTCATTGGTTGCTTTTTTCTTGGATGTCCTCATACTTATTTTGTGTTTCTGTACTCTATCAGGAAGCTATATTTCGCACCTTGGCTGCAATTCTTCATCTTGGAAATATTGAATTTTCTCCTGGCAAAGAGCATGACTCTTCAATTGTAAAGGATCAGAAATCTAGCTTTCATATGCAGATGGCAGCTGATCTTTTTATGTAGGTGATTATATTTAATACCTCTGAAAGTGTGTCTTGCTAAAATGAATGGTTGACAAGTCTATGAATTTGAGTTCAGTGTCCTTTTTTATCTGTCAGTTTTAAATTACGAGTTGTTAAATTCTTTGCAACTTTTTCTTTTCTACATGCAACCAGAAGTCCAAGCAGTAAAATTGCAAAAACTGTTTTTCTGGTAGTGTTCTAAGGAGTTAGAAAAGTTAATCAAAGTATTCTTGGCAGAACATGCTAAAAATACTAATTTTCCCTTTCTAGATGTTTTTTGTATGTAAATTTAACACACAGCTTAAATGAGGTATAAATTAAATCACTAGGTTGGGATGTGGATGCAACTCTCACTACCTTAAAACTTCATTTTGTAAGTTAATCAAACACTGATGGAACAAATTGGGCAAAAAAGATAAATTCCTTAATGTTTTGAGCATACTTTATTAATGCAAATTGAATCCACTTTAGCAACTAGCAAGAGTTCTTCTAGGCATTCCAATGGGCAAAATTTGCCCATAGTTTAGAGGGTTTTTGCTTTTGATACTTTAAGCAATTAATTTATTTCTTTCAACAGGTGCGATGTCAACATGTTGTTGGCAACATTATGTACTCGTACAATTCAAACCCGTGAAGGAAGTATTGTAAAATATCTTGATTGCAATGCTGCTGTTGCTAGCAGGGATGCCTTGGCAAAGACAGTTTATGCTAGACTGTTTGATTGGTATGCTACCATCAATCTGAATGAAGGACATTTGCCTTTGCTTTATGTGGAGTTCCTGTAACACTTTTTGTTTGGTCTGAATGTTTCTTGTAGGCTCGTTGATAAGATTAATAGGTCCGTTGGGCAAGATCCAACGTCGCAGATGCAGATCGGAGTGTTGGACATTTATGGCTTTGAATGCTTTAAACAGAACAGGTAATATACAAGATCTTGTTTGAATTTCTGTTAGGTCGTGTCATTTTTATACTATAAGGTGCAATCTCATCAACGAATTAATTTATCAAGCTTGTTATAGTGCTTTAAATGCAGGTGATATTTGGAAGAAGTTCATCTTCATCATTCTTACAATATATAACTTCGGTTTCCAACAGCATCTGCCTTTTTGAACATGTACATGTGTTTAACATTTTAACATGTTTTCTCTTAGCATTTTCTTTGATTGACCCTGTGTATCAGGGTGCTTACCCTCTAATCATCACTGTTTTTTGTTTGATTAATTCTAAAGAAACATGTTTTAAGGCATGCATCTCTGTTTTCTGAACACGAAAATCTACTTTATGTTTGCCCCCTTTACTGAACAATCACTGCCCTTGATTGCCATTTTCTTCTGCACGCTAATCTTTCTTTATCATTGCTGCTTTTGAAATCATTCTGATCATTGTCTTATCACAATGCTCGATAGTCAAGTGATTAGTGTTTTATGGTTCACAGTTTTGAGCAGTTCTGCATTAATTTTGCAAACGAGAAACTTCAGCAACATTTCAATGAGGTGTGTAATGTTTCATTCAAAATGAGATGATGTTTAAAAAACTTTATTTTGCAGCCTAACTTAGTTTTTTTATTTATTTCAGCATGTGTTCAAGATGGAACAAGAGGAGTATAGAAAAGAAGAAATTAATTGGAGCTACATTGATTTTATCGACAACCAGGATGTTCTAGATTTGATTGAGAAGGTTTTCATCTGTTCTCTCTCGAAAATGGGATCTAGTCAGGCCAAGTTTTGTGTGATTCATGTTCACTACTATGCCAATTGGATTGCAAAAGATGTTTTGGCGGCTAATAGATTAGTCACACCTGTCAAAGCAGATATGATTCAAATTGTATTTTTTAATATATCTGTTGTAGCTTAAATATTCGATTCACACATGGCACAAAGATTAAATTGCAGTACATAGCACATGACTTGGTGATAATAACATTTATTTTTCCTAGATTGGAAAAGCCTTCTATTGTTTTTGTCATTCAATGTCCTATCTTTTCCTTTTCTTTTTTTATTCATATGGCATCGATTTTTTTTGCTGTTATGCCTTATGTCAGCCTCTGCTTGCTTGCAGAAACCTATTGGGATAATTGCTCTCTTGGATGAAGCTTGGTACAGTTTGAGTTCTTCAGTATAACTTGGTGCGTTTGCTTGATAGAATTGCTTATAAGCAGCTTATCCTTATCCTGATTTTCACATTTATGCAGCATGTTCCCAAAATCTACTCACGAAACATTTTCAACCAAGCTATTTCAGAATTTTCGGTCTCATCCAAGGCTGGAAAAGGAAAAATTTTCGGAAACAGATTTTACCATTTCTCATTATGCTGGCAAGGCATGTCATATGTCACAACATTTCTGAACAGATATTGTATTATGACTCGAGGAAAATTTCTTATGATTAACTGCTTTATTTTTCTCCTGCAGGTTACCTATCAAACGGAAACTTTTTTAGATAAAAATCGCGATTATGTAGTGGTAGAACATTGCAATCTGTTGTCTTCTTCCAAATGCCCCTTCATTGCTGGTCTGTTCCCTTCACCTCCAGAAGAATCTTCACGATCATCATATAAGTTTTCTTCTGTGGCCTTCAGATTTAAGGTATAAAGTTTTCTTCATTTTGCCTTCATCCTCTTTGCAGTAAATTGGTTAACTACATGATTTTTATTGAAAGGCATGAAAGGGGTGAAAGAAACTGATCCAGGTTGTTGAAAAATAAAAGGCTTGCTCCTATTAAGTGGTAATTTGTTTTATAAGGTTTCTCCAAATTAAAATTCTATAGCTACGTTTTATATGTTGCAGTTAGAATCCTTGGTTGAATCAACTATTTTATTTCTTACTCTTATGGATTACAAAATGTGGAAGTTACCATAGTCTAAGAATGTTTCCCAGTTAATGATTAACATCAATTTTCATGATATGCACATGATGCCAATGATAATAAGTTGACATTTTTTTTATCGAGGCATATCACGTTCCTACTCTCCTGCTCCTGTTCACCGTCCCTTGGAGTAGAATAAAAAAAATGTTTGCCATACTTTATTTAATCATTGCTATTAGTAGTTGTTTATTACTTCATTTGTTGTCTAATGGGTTTTCTGACTTTGTTGTTATGTAGCCGTCTTTCTTTTGTACATTTCATGTGGATTTTAATTATTCAAAACAGCTTTTGCTGCTAAGCAAATGACAGGGCAGGGACTACCCAAGGAGGCCCATGGGACTCCTAGCTTCATATAATTCTTCTTATACTACATAGCAAAAATTTGTGTGATCTCTTGGTTGTTAAAACTTGCAATTTGCTGTGATTACTGTTAATCATTTTATATTATTTGTAGCAACAACTTCAAGCACTGATGGAAACCCTCAGCTTGACCGAGCCTCATTATATACGCTGTGTGAAGCCAAATTCTTTGAATCGACCACAGAAATTTGAGAATATTAGCATATTGCACCAGCTACGCTGTGGGGTTAGTTGCACCAATTTATGTATCTATCTTACTTGTTTGTCTTTGCTTCCTTCTTTTTGCTTTTATCCGGCAAAAAGCAAAAAGACTAGTGGCCTCCATTTTTTTTCCTCTTTTCATTTAGTTCTTGCACTTGTTTATGACTAGTGGCCTATACTTGTTACCAAATAAAAGGGTTGGGTTTATGTCACTGCTTCATTTTCTTATATATGTTCCTTCTTTTTTCCTCTCAAAATCTATGGTATCATCTATTCATTTTGTTCTCATTGCAGTCGGAGTTTTCTTGTATATATAGAAGGTATGTTGCCTAGTTGGAAGGGTGTGTTTCATAGGCAGATGACTAACCGGACAACTTTTTTCATGCAGCATTAGAATTACAATAAGTTCATGTATGAATGGGTGGTGTAGATGTGTGGCTTAGGACAAATGTTGGCACAGTCCACATTTTAATGCATTGCTTGGTAACAGCGAAGTGGCAATAAGAGTCTGTAAATTATAATTGTTCTTTTTTCTTTTGAAAATATAACTTTTGCATTGTTCAATGTAGTTATTTACACATTTAACTCTTTCTCCATTTTTCTGTTTCTCGGATATCAGCATTTTTCTTCCTATGCACTGTTTTGGAATAAAGGTGTCTTTGAATGTTAAGAGTTAAGATTCTAGTTGCCTCATGTTTGCTAGTTGCTACATTTTGTGGCAGTACCATACTATACTCTCCTTTCTTTGTTTATTTATGTTTGACTTAGAATCATCAATTCTGTCATCTTTTTGTAATTATTTTCTTCATTGTATTAGAATCTTCTCTTTTCGGAGCGAAATATTGTAACTTTCAAGATAGACTAATGAAATAACTTTCTAATCTGGTACAGGGTGTTTTGGAGGCTGTTCGGATAAGTCTTGCTGGTTATCCCACGCGAAGAACATATTCAGAGTTTGTTGATCGTTTTGGATTATTAGCTCCAGAATTTTTGGATGGCAGGTGATGTATTTAACAGTGAAGACTGATACCTTGAAAATCTGCCCATTATTTCCGAAGAATCTGTTTTGTCTGTCCCACTGAATCCTCTTTGCTCTTATTTGTTATGATAATTTTTGTTTGATATTATTTTGTATTTTAGTGCATTAACGCTATATTTATTTTGCCTAAACATAAGTTCTTACTTCTTAGCACCTGTCTGTGCTTGTATCTTTTAAGTTAGCTTCTCAAAACATGATTCTTCTTTCGTGTTTTCTCTTTCCTTTTTTTATAATATTTTTTTCATTGAATTTATTCTATTACATATCAGGCTTGCTATGAATTTCTAATTCTTTTTCCGTATGTTTAAATTTATACAGTTGTAATTATGATGAAAAAGCATGGACAGAGAAAATTCTGCAAAAATTAAAGCTTGTCAATTATCAGGTATTCCTCTTTAAGAATTTGAGCATTTAAGCTCCGATTTTCCTATCATTTAATGTTTCTGATTTTTATATCTTTTCATATATTTTTCTGCAGTTGGGTAGGACTAAAGTGTTTCTTAGGGCTGGCCAGATTGGGGTCTTAGACTCACGACGAGCTGAGGTTCTGGACAATGCTGCAAAATGCATTCAACGTCAATTGCGAACATTTGTTGCTTACAAGCACTTTATCACAATGAGGGCTGCCGCAATTGCAGTCCAAGCATATTGCAGAGGTTTGCTTCCTGTTGTTGGCACTGACCTAGTCTTATTTATAATTAATTCTTGCCCAAGTTGTTAACATCAACATTTGGTCTTTGAAGTTATTGTTCCTTTCGACAATTTTCCCAACATGATCTTAATGTTATTTGTGCAAAAGCTGGAAAATATGATAGCGGAAAGGCTGTCTTAATTTGTACAAGTTATCACAACTATTGTGCTTTGTCTTGTAATACAAATTGCATTGCCCTTGCTGTTTGCTGATTTTTGTTTTTAATCATGCAATTCACCAGCATCCAGATCCCATATTGTGAACCTCTTTTGGTTTTTTGAAGCTTTACCAACTTTGCTATGATTACTACATTGGAAAATAATTTATTCTTTATTATTGAAGTTCATTTATTTACTATCTGTTCTTGGATGAGCATTTTTCTTTTTCTTCACAATATTTTTTGGTTTATCTCTTAGCCTTTATATTTTCAGGATGCCTTGCTCGAAAGATGTATGCTGAAAAACGGGAGACAGCAGCTGCTATTTCAATACAAAAATATGTCCGCAAATGGTTACTAAGGCGTTCTTATTCCAAACTGCTATCAATGGCAATTGTTCTACAGTCAAATATTTGTGGTTTCTTGACTCGCCAAAGATTCGTACATGAAAGGAGGCAAAGAGCTGCCACCAAAATTCAGGTAAGTATATTGAGAGTGGAATGGCACTTATCTAATTTTAGTCTAGTGCTATGGAATATGCATGTTAGTGAAATGCACACTATTAAGTTCATTTCTTGCCTTGACCGAGAGGTTATTTTTGCAATATGATCACTTCATGCTTTAATATGTAATTTAAACTCTAGGCTTGGTGGAGAATGTGCAAGTTCCGCTCAGCTATCCGGCATCGTCAAACTTCAATCATAGCCATACAATGTCGCTGGAGACAAAAGCTGGCAAAAAGAGAATTTCGAAGGCTTAAACAAGTGGGAGAATTTATATCTTCCTATTCCTACTTGAATTCTTGATGTCTTGCTTGTCTTAAAGTGGTAGAAAACAGCACCTTATGATTTGTTTACTTCTTACAGGAGGCTAATGAAGCTGGTGCCTTGCGTGTGGCTAAGAATAAACTTGAGAAGCAGTTAGAAGATCTTGCATGGAGATTGAATTTAGAAAAACGATTGCGGGTATTTCTTTGTTTGTTGTAACCTTTTGCTGCCCAAAGTTGCAAATTTCTAATGCATTTCAAAAGCTTACGCCTTAACATATCTCTGGCTCTTGCTTTTGTATCTTTTACTTGTAATTGACACTAAAACAAGAGTTCAGTTAGCAAGCTTTTGTTGTCATTAGCATTCACTTTTATTGCACTTTTCATGACTTCATGTTCATGGCAAGTCTTTCTGCCTCATCTTTTTTATTCTTTTAATATTTCTTGCTTGGCTTTGTGAACTGGAATGCAGATTTCTAATGAAGAGGCCAAGTCAGCTGAAATTTCCAAACTTCAGAAAACATTGGAATCTTTGAGTCTTGAGCTAGATGCAGCTAAGTTGGCTACAATTAATGAATGCAACAAGAATGCAGTGTTGTTAAATCAACTGGAACTATCAACGAAAGAAAAATCAGCTCTTGAGAGAGAGCTCATTGTATTGGCTGAGTTGAGAAAGGAGAATGCTAATCTAAAGGTGATTCACATAGAAGTAGTTGGCATTTGGCTATGGATGTTGCTTTAGAATTATAGAGACAAGCTTAATGCTTTTCTAAAGGTGATTCACATAGAAGTAGTTGGCATTTGGCTATGGATGTTGCTTTAGAATTATAGAGACAAGCTTTCTGTTTCTCCATTCTCTTATGTTCTTCACGTTCTAATCTGGACCATACACCTTAAGGATTAGCTTCATGGTAAAAGTTGTTTTGATATTATTTAACTTGCATCGTAAGTCCAGAAAGCTTAGACCAATTTAAGCAGAGGTTTATAATTAAATGAAAACTCCATCAAAATTTCTGTTTCAAATCTTGTTTACTAAATGCTGTAAACATAATCTGAAAGGCTATGTTTGATTGGAAGGAAGAAAAGCAGGAAACTAATGAATCTAGCCTAAAATACGGGTTTGATACATTATGCGAAGTAAAGGAATCTTGCCTTTTTAAAGTCAAAATACATTTTTCTTCCACCCATCTTTCCCTCCAAACAAACACAGCCTTGAGAACTTTGTTTGCGATGATGTATGTGCAATGCAGTACAGTTACACTCTCAAGTATCCAGCTTTTAGTTTTTGTGGCAACAATGGTGCATACAAATTTATATTCATTGGAATCTTGGCATTTTATGGGGTTGTCCTTGCTATTGCTGTTTATATCATTGAGATGTTACTCTTCTTTTATTTGTTACCTAAAATTAAATTAGATGCATTTAGATCTAAGTAGTGAGTTTAAATACGATTAATTTTCTTTTTATGACTCTTGTCTCTAGGATTCATATAGGATGTTCTTTTTTAATGGTATCTGATGGTTGTTGTTAATATTTATGATGATTAATTGGTTTATGAATTACATGTTGGTTTCATATTTAACAAATTTTATATCTGCAGAGAACCATCCTTCTCCACTCTTTACCTTTTGCTTTCTTAATATCATAGAAGCACTTTAATGAAAAGATTTTTTTTTTTTTTTTGGCAGGGTTCTTTGGATTCCTTGGAAAAAAAGAATTCAGCTCTGGACTTTGAGCTTATCAAGGCTCAAAAGGATAGTACTGATATGGTTGAGAAGTTAAGGGAAACTGAAGAGAAGTGTACTCAGCTGCAACAGAATGTGCAAAGGTATTTATGAGTTGATATAACTAACCAACCGTTTGATTATGTCAACAATGGTGAACCACTTTTAAATTGTTCATTCTGGTGCTATATTAACTTTATTGTTTCATTTTAACTTGAGTTTCATATTAAATTTTTAAAAGCCCATGTTAGGTTGATCAATTTTATCAAATGTCAGATTACATCGTTTTGGTAGAGCTTAGCCATTATTAGTGTTGGGCTTTTATCTCTCAATGTCTTTATATATGTATTTTTTTCTCGCATTGTAGTCTTGAAGAGAAACTCTCACATCTCGAAGATGAGAATCACGTTCTTCGACAAAAGGCATTGAGTTTGTCCCCTAGGAGCAATCGTTCAAGTTTGGTTAAAGCATTTTCTGAAGTAAGTTGTTGCATAATTGCATACCTATTCATGTATATGCTTTCAAATGTTAGACATGAACACTATAACTATATTTGCTTGTATTACTTGGTTACTTGGTCATTATTGAATACTTGATTAATTTTAGGGTTTTTATTTGAAATGTTTTATTTGTTTTTATTCATAGTTTGTTTTTGTTATTATTGATGGAACAGAAATACTCTGGTGTGCTTGCTCTTGCACAAAGTGACCGGAAGCCTGTATTTGTAAGATCTGGTTTTCATTAGTTTTGCATTTACGAGGTGACAGCCATAGTATGATATCTCATTGACCTTGTTTTTGCTGCAGGAGTCTCCCACACCTTCAAAACTTCTACCTTTTTCGCATGGTTTCTCAGAATCACGCCGACCAAAGTTAACAGCAGAAAGACACCAGGTTTCTTAATATTGCTTGTAACCTATCTTTATTAAGATTGCGAAAAAGATAGTGATAGTGTGATGGATCCCCATTATTGTTGAGAGCAATGTGATCACCGATTTTGAAGTGATGACTTGATCCTTCTTGTCATTTTTGCAATTATGTATTGAGCATTTTGGAAATAATGTCTTTTAACCTTTGACATATAGGAGAATTATGAATTCCTCTCAAGGTGTATCAAGGAAGAAATTGGATTCATTGGTGGCAAACCATTGGCAGCTTGTATCATATACAGATGTCTTCTTCACTGGCATGCTTTTGAATCTGAGCGAACTGTTATGTTTGACTATATAATTGAGGGAATAAATGAAGTTCTGAAGGTAAGTCAGGCACCACGGTTTTCAAATAATTGTTCATGATTGCAAGCAAGAATAATGGTCTAAGTGCTGCTATTTAAACCAGCATTTAGCTTGATGTGAGTCATGCTTCTATTTGCCTGTGCAGTTCAATTTCACTTATTTTTTCCCTATATCTGACATAATGTTATATTCATATGATAAAACACTTCAAATTTTCCCTTTATCTGACTTTTGCATCATGATGAAGGATAACCAAAAAATTCAACTTTTTCACTTCGATTTTTCAAATGGGCAAATATTGTGGGCCATCTGAAATAAGTTTGAAGGAATAATGTGTCTGCTGAACATGTATAACTATATGATTTGTTGTCCGCTCCAGGTATGATTGTTACAATTGTAATTACAAATTATAAATATTTCAGGTTGAAGATGAAAATGTTACCTTGCCATATTGGCTATCCAATGCCTCAGCACTTCTATGCCTCCTCCAGAGGAACTTACGATCAAATGGCTTTTTTAATGCTGCTGCTCAATTTGCTACTCCTGGGTTACCAGGAAGGGTTGTTCATGTGAGTCTACTACTCGTATGCATGCCATATCAAATTTCTGCACTTGCTTTTTATTTCTTTGTTCTTTAAATTTTGCCCTCTTAGTTATACTTCCAAGAAACAACTATAAATTAGATTGATGTTCTCGATAGCTCTAGGATAATGAAAATGAACAATATAATTGCAGCAAAACCAAGAAATTATGTTGTTCCAGCTTCCTAAGGAAGAGCTTTGTGACCAAATTTTAAACAGTGAAAGCTCAGTAGAAGTGTAGGATTTAAGTGTGTTAGTGGGATAATGCAAGTTAGATGATTTGTAAGGCTATAAACTATCCAGGACATACTGAACCCTGAGTGCATTGTATTCACCACTCTTGGGTTCATTCTTGCCCCTTTGTATGGGATGGTCAGCTTGCTGCAACGTTGAATCTTAGCACACTATGCACTTGTTATGTCTTTGCATTAAACATTCTAATTAATTGTCTAGATGGGAAGGACCTTGAAAGGTTAGCATTCTTGTTTATCAGTTTCAGAACTTGGGCTGGAGGTGGAGGAGCAAAGTTCTATATTTAATGCTAATTTGACATGTTCACCGTCACTGTATATGTTTTTGGAGATTTCTATTGAGATTACTTTTATAAGTACTGTAGATTCCATGTGATGTAGTGTTGGCTGGCAGAAAACTGTTTATCATTTTCTTGTATTTAACATCTGTGGCTTAGTTGGGTAGAACTGGTTCTAGTTGTAGCATTCTCTTACCTAAACTTGGGCCTTTAACTTGCCTGAATCTAGCTCCATTTTGCTATCATCCAGGGTCTGAAATCTCCATTCAAATTGATTGGGCTTGAGGATGGTTTGTCACATGTAGAAGCTAGATATCCAGCTATACTATTTAAACAACAATTAACTGCTTGTGTAGAGAAGATTTTCGGCTTGATCAGAGACAACTTGAAGAAAGAGTTGTCACCACTTTTGGGTTCATGCATTCAGGTGAGCATTTGTAAAATGCAGCACATGGGCTTGTTATGATCATGATTCTAGTGTAGATTTCAATGCATATGCTGAAAAACATTAATTTTTCTTTTCTTTTAGCACTCTAGCTTGCTCTCAAATTGCTATGTGCAGTAACATTTTAATATCATCAAACATTGCTTCTGAATGATTGATCTGCAAATTGCAAAGTTGGAAGTTACTAAGCTTGATGGCTTACCGTTTGATAAAGAAAAAAATGCAAGTGAAGTTGCTGCTCAAATACAGCATAAAATTTAATAACAGCCAGAACTATGTAGTGCTAGTGGTCTACGTTAATTAGTGTTTACTCGGTTTTTTGTGGACAACTGTTTCATCTTCAATGTTATGCTCATAAATTGCTTTTTCTTGAGAAGTGTCATGAATGTTGATGGTAAATTCCTGTTGTCTTTTCCTCATTTATTTTGGCTGTTTCTTGTAGCTAATAACTATATAAACATTTATTAACCATTGCACTTGCCCTGATGCATTCTTCTTTTGTTACATTGTATCAACCATTGTACTTTCCTAGAAATGGTAGGTCACTATATCTTTCGATGAGAATTGTTTTTCCTAAGTAATTGATGGGATGTGTGTTTTGTATACTCACTAGGCACCAAAAGCTTCACGGCATGCTGGAAAATCATCTAGATCGCCTGGTGGCATTCCTCAGCAAGCAGCTAATAGTCAATGGGAGAGCATCATCAAATTTTTGGACTCTCTCATGGGTCGATTACGTGAAAATCATGTATGTGCTCTCTTTTACTTGAAAATCATGGGGCAATAATTTGTATTTTTCTAGGTGGGCTTTCGTTCATGGAACAAGAGTAAGCATTTGTCCATATTGCTTGTAAAACGTAAAAACACTCGAGTTGGTGTTTTGCAGTGCAATGGAAGCTGCTTTTGCCAAAAGTAGCCTTTTTTCAATAAAATTTTTTTGGTAGCTGCTTTTGTGGATCTGCCTTTTGGGAGGAGGGGAAAATATGTTATAGCAAAAAGTATGTGGAAATAAGCAAGAACAGTTAAAATAGATAAACTAGAATAAAAATTCAAATTTCCAAGAACTGAGTTCCCTATGATAGACCCTTGTACATGTATTCAAGAGGCACAGAAAACTTGTGTAAATGTTGAAACATCGAATGCTTGGTTGTAGCATTTAAACATGTCCTAGGATGTTTCTGTTAAGTGCCAAGTATTAGAAAATGTGTCCGCTATTTATTGCCTGAATTGCTCAGTTTGTTATTATGGAATGTCTCAAGTACCTCTGATTGATAAATTAGAGACATTTTCACTCAGAAATTTAACTTCTGCCTGGCATTGTTTTTGAGCTTGTGCTCTCTTTGTTTGGACATCTATTCTGCCCTCCTTTTTTGAAGGTGATCCATAAGTGATCCCTTCTATGGATCTCAGCATCAGACAAGGTTAATGTCTGGTGGCCCCTGTTGAAGAAATTGATAACTTGATGTTTCTTGACCAACTTCAAAGACTCTTTGCTTTAATTATTTCAAATAATGGGAAAGGGATTGTAAATAAGAACTATTTTGATATTTGTGCATTCAGTAGTAACTGTAGATTGCTTCATTGTAAGAACATGGGTAAGACAGTAAATAACCTGCATACTCACCATAAAAGCAAATGGCTATATTTCGTTATCTGGGTGTTCTAGAATCTGACTGCCAAAACTATATTCATTAGCTAAAATTTGTGTATTTGCTATGTGAGCATTTACTTATTGATATCCAAGCATCCCTGTTTCTAATCGGGATGAAAGTTATGGTTTTAGGTACCATCATTTTTCATCCGTAAGCTCATCACCCAGGTTTTCTCTTTCATCAACATATCACTTTTTAACAGGCAAGTAATCTTCTGTTTAACAATTTTAATGTGCATCTGACAATGTTATTATATCTGTACTCTGATTACTTCAAATATTCCTTTCAGCCTTCTTCTGCGACGTGAATGTTGCACATTTTCAAATGGGGAATATGTGAAATCTGGCCTAGCAGAACTTGAGAAATGGATAGTTGGTGCAACGGAAGAAGTGAGTACATCATAATCTTGTTAACTCTTTACTCCAGAAGGCAAATGTTGGATTCCATGTTTAATGCTATAAGTGTTGCATATGCAGTATGCAGGAACATCATGGCATGAGCTAAATTATATTCGACAGGCTGTAGGATTTCTGGTAATGAGCATACTCTTTTTATACTTCACTTGTGAGTAACAAGTTATATTAATTGCTTTTGCATGGTGCAATTGTTTAGGTGATACATCAGAAGAGAAAAAAGTCCCTTGAAGAAATCATGCAGGATCTTTGTCCGGTATGATCTGTCTTGCTCTATTACCTTCTAAAACATCTTATTTTGTCATTGGCCTGAAGGATTCACATCATGATTCATGACTTCCTGGTTTCATGATTCTTGTCCAGGCTCTGACTGTTCGACAAATATATCGTATAAGTACCATGTATTGGGATGATAAATATGGCACCCAGAGTGTGTCAAATGAGGCAAGTTGTGTTTTCAGAATCTTTGTTGGGTGGTTAATTTTTTAAAATGATGTTTCTTAATTTACTGTAGTTTCATCCATAGGTGGTTGCTCAAATGAGGGAAATGTTGAATAAGGACAATCAGAATTTGACATCCAATTCTTTCTTGTTGGATGATGATCTGAGGTAATTTATCTATTAAACATTATTTCACACATGTTTTTAAAGCAGAAGATTTGAATAAACCTCTCTAATAATGGCTTCCTTTTTGTAGCATTCCATTTTCAACAGAAGATATAGACATGGCAATTCCTGCAATAGATCCTTCGGATATTGAACTCCCAAAGTTTTTATCGGATTATCCTTCTGCTCAGTTTCTGGTCCTCCATCAAAAGTAAATGGTTTGGGTATGACCTTGAAAGAACAGCTGATTTCATCTTGAAGTCTACATTATTCTGAAGGGTAGTGCCTATGTAAGTTTTGTATGCAAGAATGAAGTCTGCTCTAATTCTCAGTAGAAGACACATTTAGCGGTGGTCGTCAGAAAAATTAGAAATTTGACATTAATAGTTCATAAGCCACACATTTTTAGTGGAATACATAGTGCTGTATTAGGGGGTATTATCATTCCCCGCTTAATTATTTTGTAGGTTTAGCCAGCATCCCAAAATTAGTCATAGGTTATTGATGCTTCTATTTCTACAAAATTCATTCTTTCCTTGTACATGTTAACAAATTTTTTTTTTCTTTTAAATATGTTGTATTATGGTGATGTCTAACAACTGTGTTCTGTATATAGAATTTCAATTCTTCGAACTGATTGATGTGCATTTTCTTCATTATAATGTACATTGAAATTCCTAGACAGACCTCATCTTTGGCCCTTTCATCTTTACGTAATTACATTTAATGTTTGTATTTTATCAAACTGTCTGGACATTAAATGCAAGAGCCAACAATTAAGCTCGATTACCATCAAGGCTCTTCAGCTTTGGTCTCAACTTTCAATGTAGTGATGGAAATATTTTTTAAAAAAAAACCCTACAGGACAGGTTTAGCTTTGGATTGGGAAAAATTCTCTGCACTGCAGCCTGCAGGCTCTGGTGGAACTGTCTTAAACATGGTCTTGAGCTGTTGCTGATAGCGAAGTGAGTGTGTAAGGAGAAACTAGATTTGTTTCCATCTAGTAAGTAGTATATGCAGAAACAAGGAGCAAACAGAAGGGGTGGTGACTGATGGAAACTTGGTCTGAACACAGAAAAAGACCAATTTTTTCCGGCAACCCCATGACAATGAAGTCTGCTTTAAGATTGAACACAAGTAACATTAAATTTCAAGTCAGTGACAAGCTTTGTCAGATGTAGTGGCATATTGTTGCAGCAAGTCAGCTACTGAAAATGACCTGAGGATGCATCAGAGTTTAATTTTCCAAATAACCCGGCTCTCATAATCTATCTTATCTAACATCTGCGTATTAGACTCTGCAGCCTCCACATCCATTGCAATATATAATTGGAAAATTATCAAATATGAACAAAAATTCAAAATCACACAACAGCAAAGCTTTTGAAATGGCAGCACAATATCAACAATGTACAGAATTTCTTTTAAGCATTAAAGAAAATTTTTATTAGGTAGCTACCTCCTATCCAAAATCAATCTTAATATCTGTAACCAATTTAACATGCTTAAACAGAGAAGTTGTTTGATGAAATCCATGATACTTCAAATTCAATGAAAAATCAAACATCAAGATTCAAGAATTTTCTTCCTAATTTTAAAATCTCCAAATCCAATGTTCAAGAACCAACAATCAGACAGAAATTAAAACAAACTCAAAGTACTAGAAAATACGAGGTAATGATGAAGAATTTGAACTGAGTAATTAACAATAAAACAAGTAGAAATTAAACACAAAACAAACTGAAATATATTGAAAAAACTCAACAACTCAAAGACAAAATTTCAGCGACAAAGAGCAAATACTATCAAGAAAGCCTACGCCAACACAAAGACAGTATATAGTCAATGAAGAAAAGAAACAAAATGGTTAATTTAATAGAGACACTACAACAGGAAAGGAATGTGA
>CATIWO010305279.1:0-13086 GCA_949673435.1 Macaranga tanarius
ATTGGTTCAAGTACCAAAAAAAGATATCCAATTTTAATTTTATATATGAAGAAATAAATGTTAAAAAATTTTTATCTCTCTTATGAAGTTTATTGAGCTGGAACTCCATAATAATTAGAATTTTATAACTACTAAATATAAAAAATATCAAATTATAATATAATAATATTGTCATTTAAAATAAAAATAAAAATAAATATTATATTAAATTTATAATTATTAATATTTATTTTTTTATCAATTGTATATTTACAATATATAAGAAATTTTCTCTGTGGAGAGAGATATAAAGATGTGCTGAGAAAAAAAAAAAAGACATGTTATGTCGCACACACGTGTTATAGATCCCTGGTCCATATTGCAATATGGACAGGGGTCCATGATATAACAACCCCAATTTGACTTAAGAAACTACGATTAACGATAGGTTGATTTCATAGTTTCACCCTCAACTTTACAAGATTAACCTATGACATCCCTCAACTTTTATTATCTTTTATTCAACTTTTTAACCTTTATTTTGAACCATTTTTGCCCTCAAACTTGTACTTTTCAATTCTATTTAACTCATACAATATCAAAATAGATAAATATTTGATTTTAAATGACTTTAAATATAAAAAATACTAAAAATTAGTCTCAAAATAATAAAATAAAAATAAAAATTTAATAAAAAATGTTAGAAAAAATTATTTTTAATTATATTACTTCTTTTAATTTAACATTATTTTAGTGTATATAAGTTTTTTTTTTGCATCCATATCAATATTTAATTCTTAAAAAATGTTAATTTTATGTATTTATAGGGGTTAAATAGGTTCAAAATAAAAGTTTAAAGGTTGAATAGAAAAAAATGAAAGTTGAGAGGTATCAAAATTGGAGGTGAAACTATGCATTTGGCCATTAATGATATATGGTTTGACATAGAGAGTTCATGTGCCAATCCTTATTAATGATCAAAATTAATTTCATTTGTGATGATAATTAATAATGTGTCTCTAAATTTCTACATGATTAGTTAAGCTTCCAAGTATACAAGATAGTATTTGGCTCAATTTTATTAAAAATTTTATTGTATTATTAAATTATTTTTAAATAAAATTCAGTAGCCATTGAATTATTATTTATGTAAAGTATGTGAATTAAATAAATATATTATGAAATCTATTTTAAATAAATATTAAATTTTATGACATTGTATTTGATATAAATTTAAAATTTAAAAATTAATATGTATTGCATTATGATATAAAGTTGCTAGACATATTGGCAACTATATTGGTAAGTTCATTGATGTTGACCCTGACAGTTTTGATGTTATAGGGAGAATGCATATGAGGATTAAAGTAGAACTTGATATCAGACAACCTTTACCAAAAATAATGAAAATTAGTAAAGCAAGTGGAAGATAGACTGAACTAGAATTTAAATATGAAAGGCTTGCTGATTTTTGCTTCATTTGTCGGCTCCTTGGTCACTCTGAATGATTCTGCCTGACTCTGGTACAATAACTTATAGGGGAGATAATTAGACAATATAGTAAAGATTTGAAGGTCTCTAATCGGTATAGTCAGAACTTGATCAAAGAAAGGTGGATTAGGGAGAGGCAGCGGCCGGAGATATCAAAAGAAAGAGATTAGTTAACAGTCAAACAAAGAAAGTTAGTAACCGCAAATGGTAGTGGATCAGTTACCGTAAATCATACAACGAATATGACAGCTCAAAATATGCCAATGATTATAACAACTCCTATATTAACGGGGAAGGAAAAGATTGTGCAAGATTCAAACGAGGAATTTGAGATTTTAGAAAGTGGGAAAGCTTCTTCTTTGCATGGACTTCAAATTCATGAGTCCAAAAGAAAACGTAAAGGGGAAGTGGATATCATGGTTGTAGGAGTGGGCCTCCAGAATTCTTCAGGCCCAAGTAATTCTATAGGAACTCAAGACGAAACTCAAGATGATGATGCTATTATTTCAAAGTTATCGGAATTAAAAAATGAGATATCGGCGGGCCTTAGTCTCCAGGCCTGCCGGACGCCATGAGTACCTCATTTGGAACTGTCGTGGGCTTGGTAACCCATGTACAGTTCAGACCCTGAAGGAGTTAATTTCTGAGAAGAAGCCAGACATTGTGTTTCTCATTGAGACACTTCTTGTTAATTCGAAGATGGATATTGTTAAAAATGATCTCAATTTTAATTTTTGTTTTAGTGTTGAATGTTAGGGACATAGTGGAGGTATAGCTATCTTATGGAAAAAAGAACAATAGGTTAGCTTATTAAGTTTGAACAATCACTTCATTGATGTTCAGCTTTCCTTGGGGAATCATATGTGGTGTTTCACTGGATATTATGGTCATGCTAAAAGATCAGATCGTTACTTATCATGGAATCTGATAGAGCTGCTTGCTTCTAAATCCAGTCCTCCATGGCTTATTATGGGTGACTTTAATAATATGCTCAATCAGAAAGAAAAATTAGGTAGTCTCCTATAACCAGCTCGTCTCTTTAATGGTTTTTGTGGTGCAATCTCAAGAGCTGGGTTATTCGATTTGGGCTTTCAGGGACATCAATTCACGTGGGAAAGGAGTAGGGGTATGGATTGTTAGATTTAAGAAAGGCTTGATTGAGCATTGGCTAACTCTGATTGGTGTTAGTAATTTCCCTGCAGCTTTTATAACTACAGTTGAAGCTATCTGTTTTGACCATCTTCCTATTTTATTATCCTTATTTGGCTCATCTTACATTCCAATACCTATAAGATTTCATTTTGAAAACTTATGGGTCAATGATGAAGGTTGTAAGGCGGTAGTTTTAGAGGGTTGGAATACTATAGATGCCATCCCAATTGATTCCCAAATTGTTCAGTGTTGTAAGGCATTGCAGGACTGGTCTCGGCTGTCTCCAACTAATTTTTGTAGTCAGATAAAATAATGCAAAAAAGAGATGAGCAGGTTTCATGGCAGACCTGATCCTCAAGGCATTCAAAGTTTTAATCATTGGCAAAGCAAGCTAGATTTGGTTCTTATCAATTAAGAGCATTATTGGAAGCAATGAGCTAAAGCTTTTTAGTATAAGGGTGGAGATTCAAATAGTAAATATTTCCATAGTATGGTTACAAATAGAAGAAGGAAGAATTCTCTGAAGAAGGTCCAAAATAGGGATGGGGAATGGCTCATGTGGCAGAATGGTCTTGGGGAATATATTGAGTAGTATTTTAAGGACCTATTCACATCTACTTCAAATAATAGCTCCTCCATTACTGCTCTAGTAACTTCAAAGATTTATGAAGAAGATAATGTCTCTCTTCTTGCTCCGATATCAATGGATGAAGTGAGGGCAGCTGTTTTCAGCATACAACCTGACAAGTTGCCAGGATTAGATGGTTTATCCCCTACATTTTATCAAAAGTTTTGGGTCTATATTGGTAATGATATGTTCAAAGTTGTCTCTGATTTCTTTTCTTATGGTCGATTACCAAGTAACATCAACGATACAACAATTGTTCTTATTTCTAAGAAAGCTTCTCCGACTTTGGTAACTGATTTGAGACCTATTACATTATATAAAGTTCTCTATAAGATTATTGCTAAAGTGGTTGCTAATCGACTCAAGGTATTACTTCCTTCTATTATTTCAGAAACACAGAGTGCTTTTGTTCCCCACAGGTTAATTATTGACAATATTATATTAGCCTTTGAATGTATGTATGCTTTAAAGACTAAAGTTTTAAAAAGAGATGGTTTTACTGCTCTTAAAATAGACATGAGCAAGGCCTATGACCGTATAGAGTGGAATTTTCTATGTAATATGATGATTGCTATGGGTTTTAGTATAAGATGGGTGTCTTTAATCCAGTTGTGTATTTCTTCAATTCAATATTTTATTACCTCGAATTCTTGGGAGAGCCATCCTATTTCTCCAGGGCATGGGCTCAGACAAGGGGATCCATTTTCCCCTTATCTTTTTATTATTTGTGTTGAAGGGCTTAGTTTTCTTTTTCAGGTAAAAGAACGAAGTAATTTTATCCGTGGCTGCCGGGTTGTTCAAAGAGCCCCATCAATCTCCTATTTATTTTTTGTTGACGATTGACTTCTCTTTTTTAAGGCCTCTCTTTCTGAGGTTTCTCATATTAAAAAGGTTCTGGATATCTATGCTCATAAATCTAGCCAAGTGATTAAATACCAGAAGTCTGCGGTGTATTTTAACCCTAACATTGCTCAAGCTTACCGTGATCTCCTCAAATCTAATTTGGGAGTTATCGACATGGATTATGGTGGCACATATCTTGGTCTCCCATTTATGATTGGAAGGAGGAAATTTGAAATCTTTTTGTATATCAAATCCAGGATTTGGAAAAAAATTCATTGTTGGCAACATAGGATGCTTTCTGTAGCCAGTAGGGAAGTTATGCTCAAGTCTATCCTTCAATCTCTTCCAATGTATGCAATACAAGTTTTTTATATTCCTCTCTCAGTTTGTAAAGATATTGAGAGGATGCTCAATTCTTTTTGGCGAGGGCAAAAAAGGGGAGGTCAACGAAGTATTCATTGGCAATCTTGGGACAATCTTTGCCTTCCTAAGAAGTTTAGAGGTATGGGGTTCAAAAAGTTTCATGATTTTAATATTGTAATGCTTAGCAAACAAGGCTGGAAATTTCTTTTTAACCCCCAGTGTTTGGTATCTAGGTTATTCAAGGCTAAATATTTTCCCAATACTAGTTTCCTCGAGGCAAAAAAACGGGTAAGAAGTAGCTTTATTTGGAATAATATTTTTGCTACTTAAGATCTCATTCGAAAAGGATCAAGGTGGAGAGTTAGGAATGGTCTTACTATTAAATTTGCAAAAGATCCTTGGCTTCTTGATAATGCCTATGGTATGATCCAAACTAAGCTTCATAAAGACATTCAAGTGCGACCTCATGAACCATGATGGAAATGGGTGGGCTACTGATATCTTATCGGACCTTTTTCTTCAACGAGATGTGGAGCTTATTCTTCAAATCCCATGTTGTAATGGTAATAGGCCAGATAAACTTATGTGGTTGGGTGAAACTAAAGGGCATTTTAGTGTTAAAAGTGCTTATAATCTTCAACAGTCTGTTTTTAGCAAGTCAGATCCTTCTATTGCTCTCTGGCAAAAGCTTTGGCTTTTTAAGATTCCTGTAAAATGTAAATTTTTTCTCTGGAGAGCTTGTAATAATTTTCTCCCTACAGCAAATAATTTGTTACGATGTGGTATTGATATAGATTCGACATATGGTTTCTATAGAAGTAGTTCTGAGTCTGTTAGTCACCTGTTCATCTATTGTCAGCTCACTGTCAATTGCTAGCATATTTTAGCTCTGGATCATTTTTTTCTCAATTTCGAAGACTTTGGGCAAGCTTGTTCATAGATTCTCTTAAAATGTGATCCGATGTAAAGTTAACATTTTGCCATGACATGTTAGAGAATTTGGCAAGCTAGGAATGATAGAGTTTAGCATCAGAAGGTCCCCTCAATGCATCAGATGATCAATCATACCTCAAGTATTATGTTTCATTGACAAAAAGCAAACTCCAACTCTATATCCAATTTGTTAAATATGGCATCTCAAGATAATAGGTTTACTGGTGCCACTATGTGGATGCCACTGTCTTCTAATTTTATTAAATTAAATGTTGATGCAGCAATAGGGAGCAGAAACTAAGGTTCTTTATTTAGTTGTGTTGTTAAAGATGTAACGGGTTCTTGGTTAGTGGGTTATTCTGATTTTTCTTCACTTCATAGGTTTGCCATTGAAGCGGAAGTTTTTAGATTGAAAGAAGTCCTCTCTTGGATCAAATAGAAGAACTGGTCCAATATTGAAGTTGAGCTTGACTGTCTTCCTGTTGTTCAAGCTCTCAAAGAAGTCTCTTCTGGGTCCTTTTATTTCAGTTGTTTGATTAATGATGCTAAAGACTTAATTGCTTCTATTCATATTTCTTCTAGTAATTTTATTTTCAGATCGCATGGCAAGAGCTGGTCTCTATGAGAGAGTTGATCGCAAAGAGTGGGTGACTCCTCCCTCTTCTCTAGCTGCTGTACTTTTGGATGATTATTCTTAATAATATATATCTCAGCTTTTTCAAATAATAATAATAATAATAATAAATACTTTAACATTATAAAATATAGATTTAAAATTATAAAATTCATTTAAGAATTCTAATTAAATTTTAGTTATAAGCAATTACACAATTTTAAAAAATTTGAATAGTAAATAAATTTTATAAATTTTTTGTATAAAACAAACACAATAAATTTAAATTTGGAAATAAATTTTATAAAATTATTTATACCAAACACTTTATGCAGGCTCCAAACTAGTTTAAATTAAAACTAGATGGACATATGATATTATTGTTTAATTATTATAGATCATCAAGTAAATTAAGGTTAGATAGATAATAAATATTTAAATTGAATGTTTAATACTAAAAAGATATAAATTAAAATTGAGTATTCAAATTGAAATAAAATCAAAGTTCGTTAATCATATGTGCATTTAATTTTATATTATTTTGAATGAGATGGAAGATGACAAAGAGAATATTCGAGGAATATTCTTAAACCAACAATCATATCAACATTTTGCCACTAGATAATTGGTGGTTGATACTTAATTGAAGTTTGGTACCAAAAAGATAGAAATTAAAATTTAGTATCTAAAATAAAATAAACTGAAAGTTAGGTGACCATAGTGCATTTAACTATTGGACAAACGTCCAAAGTTTAACCCATTCTCTTTTACATGTTTGCTACTCAATATTAAGAACTAAATCCATCAAGCGGTGCGATGAGAGTGGAAAATTTAAAAAATATTTGGGCATATGACTAAAAAAAACCTTGAATTAGGAAAATATTGAAGTCATCGTCTTTTTTAATAAAAAATTGAGACCGAATTCATACCACCATATCAAATCAAACCAATAAATTTGCTCCACCACTTAGTAATCCATCCTTTCCTTCCATCCTACTATACTTTTCCTATATGTTTTTTTTTTCATTCATAACCCCAATACCCCATAAGAAAACATCTAATCCATTCCTTTCCCATCCTTAACTATTGAACGAGGAACATCACAAGTAAAAGAAGAAAGAGGTGGCAATTCAGAACTTATAACTAAGATAAAAAAATATTTAACAAAAGCTAAGAGACCTATTCATCAATACATATATTTTAGAACTCATGCTCTCATTGAATTCAATCAAATTTAAAAGACTCAATTATCTAAAATCTCAAATATCACAAACTTTATCACTAAGTTACAAAAGTGTATTTCATCTTTTAATATGACTCATGTGCATCTCTTACCTAACTACACAGTAATAGAACTCATTTTGTAAAGTTAATGGAGCAATATCTCAACCAATTTTGCATACTATAAAACAAATCAGATAAGTTTCTTTATAACTATTAAGTGTAAGAATGATTTACTTTCGTATCATAAGTTGTATTTTATTGTCTTCTAGAATATCAATATCTATATAATATTTTGAAATGTACATAAATATATAAAGTAAAGTGAGGGAGATCCACTCACACAAGTGACATGTTACTCTCCTAATGAGACATATAATTCAAACTTCATATGATATTCTTATTACTACTCTAAAGTTTATATAATTCTATCCTTAGTACTTTGGTTTATTTCGGTTGTCTCAAACTCATTAATAATATGTTGTGTTGTATGCTACTCATTCAATTTTTTATAAATTGAGATATTTTCACTAGTAATAATATGTTTCACTATAACTCATCCTTGATATTTGCCTAACTAAGCAAACTCTACTTATCTCATTCCTTTATATAGTAGAACTTAACTTGCCTATAATGACATCATCATTATTCACATAAATGTAAAGGCTCATTAATTATCTTTATCTAAGGATAAGGTCATGAAAATTTCCCTAATGGGAGGGGGGATCAATAGGGATAATTAAAGGTTTAGAGAATGATTAAAAGATTAAGGACTAATTTTAAAAAAATAAGGAGAGATAAGAATAAAGAACACCCACAAGTAAAGACACAACCAATTATAGAAGTTCGAATTATCAAAATCCTACGTTATCTACCTAACTTCTCTCCAATTTAGGATTTTCAAATACTCATTCCAATCTTATTGCCAAAATTATTACAACATGGTATTTTAAGGCTCAACACCAACCTTATAATGAATGTATTTTTCTTGGTTCAACACATTATAATACAAGTATTTTCAAAGCTAACACTTTAACCTCTAGTGATTTTGATCCTCACTACTCTTAATTTAAACTCAAAAAAGTAGTAGAAATAGAATCTTGTCACTAATCACACACTCAACGCTCATAAAAAGTTGATTACAAAATGAGTACAAAGAAAGAATTTAAGAATACTTGAGATACCAAGCAATAAATTCACACTTTAATTCACTCAACAAACTTTCCAACCTCTTAAATGTATATTCAAGTAGTATTTATAGCTGAAGCATAAAAACTAGTTATTAGAGATGAAGAATTTGTGTCCCTATTCTTTTCCATATTTATTAAATGCATTCTTCAGTTTTTATAGGATTTGGTGTGCTTATGATCTTAATTACCCTAGTTGTTATGTTTTATGATATATGCATACAATGAAAATTAAAAATTTAATTCATAAAACATCCATAGGATCCATGTAATTCGATTAAATCAATCAAAATAGCTTTAGAATCTCACCAAAGATGAATACTGGAGGAGACTGTTGGAAGGATGAGAGGGGGTTTACTCTAGTGACACCCTACCTTGATCTTTTTGTAACTTCTGTTAGATTGAGATGTTGCTATTTCAGCTACATCTTCTACTGGTAACCATATGAATAGGACACCTAAAAATGGTGTTGGTGTGCTAGGACCTCGTCTCACAGTCCTTTTTTTTCTCTTTATGTTTTCTGCTTTTTTCTTTTCTCAAAAGAATAATAACACCTCTTTACCGATCATATATATATATACATCTCTTTTATTTTCCAATTTGGGGTAATATAGGATTTTTAATATATTAAAGCGATTTTGATATATAAATCTTCCTTTTTTGTTTTGATTTAATTCCAAAACATATTTATTTCATGTTTAATTAAGATAACCATTATCTTAATTATATATATATATATATATATATATATATATATATATATTCACAGAGAGAGAGAGAGAGAGAGTTTCACTAAGTGAGTTAACCCAAGTCCATTTTTAGGCCTGTTCTAAGTGTGTGATCTTATAGGTTCACAAAATATTGGCAGTAGGTCTAAAATTTTATTTTTTGCCCACAAATCATATGTGGCCCCTAGTAAGACATTATGATTACCTAAGTCATATGAAGGTTGCTAATCTGACAAAAGCTAATCGACAATAAATATAAGACCTTTTGTTACATGATATCTTCAATTGAACATAAGACATGGTTTATGTCATCCTTATATAATTAAATCATATTATTTTTTCAATTTTAAATAAACTTAAATTGATAACCCTTTATCAATTCACTCCAGCATGGCCATGCATTTTTTCTCAGTCAAACTCATCGAAAAGCTCATAGATATCTTTTCCATAATTAGTGTAGGACAAATTCCTTCTTAATCACTCATATTCCTTACATGATTCATTTTATATCCAATAACAATCTATTCCATCATCATGTTAAACATAATATTAGAGTGTGTCAAAATATAAAACTTGTCATATAGAAAAATATGATGATTTCAGGTGAGAGAACTAGAATAATACTATTGTGATGAAAATTACTTATCACAATTATCCATAAAGTATTCTTATAACAAGTTGATCCAATATATCCTTTGTACATATGAGTTGACTTAATATCTCATATATATGATTAATAAAATATAATTATTAGTTGAACCTCATTCTAGTCTTCATTTATTATTATTCCCACAATAATGACTAACTAGGAATAATTTAGAATAGAATTCAATTTTCATTTAAAAGTTTTAATATCAAGTCACACACTTGATGACCTTAGGAAGAATTAAATATTCATGAAATTTATTAAAGTCAAAAGATAATAATAAATAACTGAGGAGGAACGAAGAGGAACAATAATTGATTGGATTTATTTGTAGAGGGATAATCTTCCATATGAGGGTTTCATTTATATTCTCATACTCCTATGGTCAATGTGGTATGTTCATAATATTATGTTTCATATAGATACACAGGGGAACCATTTTATATACTCTAAATAAGCCATGATGACTCTACAGGATTATGAGGAAGCTAGCAAAAGATTGCAGTAACAAACGAGAGAAGAAAGAGCTACAAGATGGCAAACGCCTGACTAAGGATCCTATAAAATTAACATTAATGCAACAATGAAACAGGTATAAAGAATGGGATGGGAATTGTTATTCGAGATGGAACATGTATAATTATAGCAGCTAAAGCCAAGAAGGATCTCAACATTTTAACTCCGGAGTTAGTTGAAGCTGTGGCATATCAAGAAGGTATTCAATTGGCTGCTACTATGCATCTAGCCTAAATGAGAGTTAAAAGCAATTGTCTCTTGCTAGTTCAGAAACTTAAAGCTTCTTCAAGTGATCTTTTAAAAATTGGCTTAATTACTAGCGACATTGGTGAACTGTGTAAACAGTTCAAGTCTTACAGCTTTCAGTATGTCCCTAGAGCAGTAAATATTATTGCTCATAATATTACTAAAATTTCTTTTAGTTTTGATAGTTTAGAAGAGACATGGTTTGATTCGTTACCACCTTTTGTATTATATATTGTTATGTTTAATTTGGTTAATGTTAAATGATAGTTTTATGCTTTCTTCTAAAAAAAAAAGATAATCATGAATATACCTTTTTATTAATAAAATGCCAATATGATAAAGTCACCATTACATAATTGGCCTAAGGCATATCACTAACACTAGTTACGATCGTGGTATATTAAAAACTAGCTATTATTCTTCTAACATTGTCGTTGTGAAAGTGCAGCTCATTCGGTGATACATGGTCACGATTGTGAGGATAACTCGTAGGAGCACTGAAAGCTTGCTCACGATCACGCTCCTTCCTATTATGCTCGTGATGTCTAAATTCTTATTAGGCTTGGCTCGTGGCACTTGATCACGGTCGTGAGCACTACTCATGAGCATCACTGAAGATTAATAACGAACTACTTTACCTTAATCACGATTGTGGCATCAGCTTGTGAGGAGTCATATTCTTTGATCACAATCATGCTTGCATTCCTCACAATTGTGAGACTTGATCATAAAGTACATTATAGCCTTAATCACAATCATGAGAGACCTACTTATGATCGTGAGCTTTAAATTCTACCTCTTTTAATTATTTTGATGCTTGCAAGTCTTTGATCAGTCTTCACTTGAGTTTAATTAAGTGCAAACTTATACCTAACTTATAAAAATACTCAATTGCATACATTAGCAATTTAAATTTGATTTTTAAAGTAAAAAACAAGGGTGATTATATCTTGATCATGTGAATGATTAACAAGTTAGGACATATAACTCACCTCTTGTAAGGCACACTTAGTTCTCTCCATCTAAGAATAAGGTTAAGACATACAACTTGCCCTATAAGGTACACTTAGATGTTCTTATCTAAGAATGAGGTTGAGAGATACAATTTGCTCTATGAGGTATACTTAAGATCTCCCCATCATGCAATAAGATATACAACCCGCCCGTGGAGGCATACTCGCCCATGCAGGCATACCACATACATGCTCACAGAAGCATACTTGCCCATGTAAGCATACTCACCTATGAAGGCATACTCACATATAAAGGCATATATGCCCATAGAATCATTTTAATCCATGGAAATATACTAGTTCATATAACTCATTTAAAGTCTTCTAATCAATACCAAGGCTATAAAAGGACATCAAAATTTAAAAAGTACAGTTTATGTGTCATAAAAAATGAAGAGCTATAATACAACGGTAAAGATATATAACGCACGACGCGATGATGAATAGTACCATTGAGTGCGTACGTTATTCTAAAAATGCTCCCACGGGTAAAATGGGGGGGCATTTAGATAATTTTTTTTAAAAAAAAATTATCATGTAGAATCACACTACATGTATCATCACCCATAATACAATATGAATAAGTGGAAGAAAATGTTTAACTAACATGACATACTAATACTTGCCTAAAAGATAAGGGTTAGTAACTCGGTACTCGCCAAATATAAATGAAAAAAGAACCAAGAGAAACTCATTACTCGGTACTCGGTGGATGCTCATTGTTTTTAAATTGATTTTCAGGTATCAATGCCTAGTAAAAAGATACAGAGAGAAGTACTTGATAGACATGGATTTATAACGGGTCTAGATAAAGTGTTTCAAGGAAGTTTAACCAATATTAGAATCAATTAATGTAATATGCTTCAATATATAGGAATCCGAATTATAGAAGATTGTCCAAAATCTTCCTAATTTACTAAGGTTCTTATTACAAAGATATTTGTAATCGATCACGGATGCTTTGCCATATTAAAAAAAATAAAGATATAAAAAGAATGGTATATTATTCTGATATTATATATTCTCTTGTTCTAAATTACTTGTGAACCTTGGACAAAAATTTAAAGTTTTTTTTTGTTTTTCTTTGTTTTTTTTTTTTTGTTTTTTGTAAATTTACTATTTATCATTGAAAGCCAGATCCATTACATACATAGAAAATCAAAATGAATTCAGTTAGATATTCTATTAGAATACTTAAAATAAAAATTAAGTTGAAATTAAAGGTGTGTTTACTTCCAAATAATTATTTCTATTTTTATTTTTCAATTTTCAAAAAACGTAAAAAATTTTTATTTTCATAGAAAATTTATAAAACATGTTTACTCGTTAGAAATGAAAATACGGAGTTTTCAGTTTATAATTTTAATAAGAAAAATTTAGAAAACAAAAAAAAAAACTTATTTTTCACTTTTCTTTTAAAATTAGGAAAATAGCGAAAACACTTTTCAAATGAAATTTTTATGAAAATACACAAAATAAATATAAATTTCTATTTTCTATTTTCATTTCGAAAAATTTTCTAAAAAA
>CATIWO010305317.1:0-14595 GCA_949673435.1 Macaranga tanarius
ACCACGAGGAAGAGAAAATTACGTGAGATTTTTTGACGCAAGCTGTGTTGGAAACGGATGTCAGAACAGTAATTTGATGAATAGTAAAATAGTAACTTTTTGTACAATTTTGCATGTTACTATTCACGTATTGCAAAAAAATTATGATATTTCAAAAAAAAATACCACGAGAACGAGAAAATTACGTGGAATTTTTTGATGCAAGCTGTGTTGGAAACAGATGTCGGAACAGTAATTTGATGAATAGTAAAATAGTAATTTTTTCTACAATTTTGCATGTTACTATTCACGTATTGCAAAAAAATTATGATATTTCGGAAAAAAAAAATACCACGAGAACGAGAAAATTATGTGGGATTTTTTGACGCAAGCTGTGTTGAAAACGGCAAATTTGTAATATTTTACAACATGCAAAATTTTACAAAAAGTTATCATTTTACTATTCATCAAATTACTGTTCCGACATCCGTTTCCAATACAGCTTGCGTCAAAAAATCCCATGTAATTTTTTCGTTCTCGTGGTATTTTTTTTCCAAAATATCATAATTTTTTTGCAATACGTGAATAGTAACATGCAAAATTCTACAAAAAGTTACTATTTTACTATTCATCAAATTATTGTTCCGACATCTATTTCTAACACAGCTTGTGTCAAAAAATCCCACGTAATTTCCTCTTCCTCATGATATATTTTATTGTCTAAAATATCACAATTTTGTTACACTACGTGAATACTGACATGTAAAGTTACTATTCATCAAATTACTGTTCCGACATCCGTTTACAAAACGGCTTATTGCAAAAAATTCAACGTAATTCTCTTCCTTGTGATATATTTTATTTTCTAAAATATTACAATTTTTTACACTGCGTGAATAGTCACATGCAAAAATTACTATTCATCGAATTACTGTTCCGACATCCGTTTACAAAACAGCTTGCGGCAAAAAATTTCACGTAATTATCTCTTCCTCGTGAGCTAAAAATAATACATAATACGTAAGCCAAAAAATTAAAAAAAATATATAAAAAAAAAGTGTGGCAATATGCTAAACAATTTTTTTTAATTAAAAGGCAGTCCGCCACTTCTGCTTATTTTTTGAAAAAAAATAAATATTATTTTTTTATTAATTACATGCAGTCCGCCACTTGCTTTTTTTGAAAAGAATTAATTTTTTTTTAATTGCAGTCTACCACTTCAAGTGGCGGACTGTCTGTCAATTTTTTTTTTTTAATATTTTCTTTACATTCCGCCAATCTGACTGGCGGAATAACTAGGTAGACTTTGAGTCCGCCAGTCAGACTAATAAAAAAATTTTTTTTTTTTTTAACAAAACCACCATACGTTGGGAATTAGTTTACAAACCACCATATACTGGGAATTAGTTTACAAACCAACATAAAATGGGAAAATGATTACATTTTTACCACAAAATGGTAAAAAGCCCATGTAATTTCACTAAGAGAGAATTTTTGCCACAGATACGTCAGCCTACTTCAAACCATGATCAAATATGTAATTTCACTAAAAGAGCGCATCCAAGGACCAGGGTGTGTATCTACTTAATGGTTATTTAATCTAACCATTACTTGCAGAAATGCACAGGCGTTAACCTATAAAATTTTCAACGCCTGGTAAGAAGTTATTGAGTACATGATTTCGATAATCACATTGCTTGAACTGAAGACAAGCCCGGCAAAGCACAACCCTTAGCAAATTTCTTCTAAATTACCAGCTCTCAAGCTATTTGCTCAGCAAGCACCCATAGATAGATATCACCCGGACGAAAAGCCCAGGTGCTTTTTTATCATGGCCCCCAGTCGTAAAGGATGGCTTTTGGAGATTCAGTACAAGATTTAAAGCTCTTAGAATTTTCATCCACTCCAATTCAAATATCAAGCTTCCCAATCTTCATCACTGCCTTCAGTGTCCTGAGAAAAGGTGCATGATAATCAAATCAATGGATCCACACATAAACTATATATATAACACGAATCACATAGTTTGAGCTAGCATAGGGGTTTTGCCCATATATAAAAATACTCTAGCAGAGCATCTTCATCTTCAGCTTGCACATAATGTTATGTTTACACTCTCCTATTCATAAATCCACATTGAAGGGGAAAAAGGAGTCCTATAATAACAGGAATTAGGAAGCCCTTGTTGAGTAAGATTTAAAAACTCTATAAATAATCTTAATAACATGACATTCTATATCGCAAACTACAACAATCAGGACCACTTTGGAGGGCTGTATTTAGGTCTACTAAGAGACCAAACCACATTTCAAAAAAAAAAAAAAAAAGTGTGTTGCTTGTCGCTTTTCATTCTTGCAGAAGTTTATTTTCTCTTATCCTCAATGTGACAATTGTTAAGGGCTTAGTCCCAATACATACTCATTAATGCAAGGGCTTATTACCACAAATTATCATACAGCAAGGTTCTGACAATTAACATGATTGAATTACTGGCGTTAGAGATTTATAGACATCTTTGTCACAAAAGTAGAAGCCAGCAAGACAATGTAAAAGAGCATACATACTGCTTTACAATACTCTGACGTACCTGTGTTGAGCTTGAGAATTCTTCAATGTCGTCATCTTCAACCTACAAGGTTGCTTCCCACTATTAGTCACTTAGTGAAATATAGGAGAAATTAATTTTTCAGTGAACCAAGCAGAAAGCTTCGACCACCTCAAACAAAAATGGCCCACTAAACTACCAGCATAGTGCACAACTAATTGAAATTGCCAATACAAAAACAATGATGAATTGTGTGATAAAGAGTGAAATCAATGTTAACTCAAGACAAAAAATAATTGAACAAAATATCTCCTCTTCAATAAAAAGAAACGAAAGAAATTGGTATGTATTTGCACATTATAGAGCTCACCATTTCTTCCCTCGGTATTCATCAAACTAAGCCTTCATAAGAGCTACAGTCTCATCATGTACCTCAAAACAAAACAGATACCATCTTCTTTCTATGTTCCAGACTACTAAATGCCAAAACTCACTGTCCTAAAACGTCTCAGGTAATACTACCATTTCTGCAGGTCCCTGCTATCTTTGCAGCCAGGTGAACTGCACATACCAGGTTCAACTAATAACCAATTTCTGTGAGAACAAGGAAGTACTCATTAGTCTTGGGCTTCCAAAATTCAGAATACTTTGAGCATTCTTTTGTTTCTGTTACTGATTTTAAAACTCCCTCATTAGATGGCAGCATTCAAAACTTTGAATGTTAGATTTTGTACTTCCATGCTATAATATCCTAGAAGAGAATGTTACCATAACTGTGTTCATCAAATTTCTCAATTAAGTTTATCCTACCTTTGAACCACAACCAGCATCAAATGTTCATTTGAAGGCACAGCCAGATTGCCTTGCCATGAGACCAATACACAGTCCACAAAAGAATGTATTGCTACAAAACTAACGCAAAGACTAAATCTTGAATGCATATTAATACAGTGAAACAGGGCATGGAAGCACAGACATACTCTCACCAACCATGTGCCTAGCCATCATGAAATTAAACTACAAGAAATGTGGAAAGGGGAATGGAAATATCATTTATAATTCTTTGGAACTTTGATAGAGAATAATATGTCAATTTGATGCTTGTAAGATTGAATAATAGACCAAGTAAGGATTCTCAAACATTTAGGAGAGACTGATACTCTTATCCTAGGTTTGCTTGCTTAATTAGCCTATATGTGATTAATTCAACTCTATTCACGTTGAGAGCTCCCAAATTCCTGACACTATTCAACTGACCAATTTGTCCTCCTGTCCCAAACAGAACATTAAGATCAATTCCTATTTCCCATTAGATACATCTCTTACTAACAGTTGGAAATGGGCTGCAAAGAGATAGGCCAGTGTGTAATATAAGTAGTGTAATTGGGCCCTAATACAAGACAGGTCAAGGTGTATTTTGCAAAGTGACAACTGGCCCTAAGAGTGGGTGTCAAAAATGTAAATAAATCTCACATCTGTAATATTAAAAAGAGTTCAAATGGCATATAAGTAGCGTAGTCTTGACCTTAACACAAGCCAATTGGATTTGTATTACATGGGTTCAACCCCATGTTCATTGGAGCAGGTGCAAGCAAATACTCTCAAAGCCCATGGAGTTTCTACATGGTATTAAAGCTGTTAAAAAGTCCACGGGCTCGGAGAGTGTTTGCTCATGCACACACACGTGGACTTATAAATGAGGTTGAGCTCATCTAACATAAAACCAATTGGCTTGTGTTAAGGTCCAATCTATAGCACTTATAAGCCACTTCGTTTCTTTATACTTTTTCAATGTGAGATATATTCTCCAACACTCTCCCTCAAATGTAACTGGGTCTGGACCAGTTACACTTGTCAAATACAAACGGGCCGCACCCAACAACTCACAGTTCACAAACAGGCCGCACCCAACTCCAAGTCTTAAACACGAGTCCAAAACCACTCTCTTCCTTTATACTTTTTTAATGGGGGATATATTCTCCAACAAAAGCAAAAGATGACCCAACAGCTAGATGATCCTGGGCTCGCATTTAAAGACAGGAAGTTTGGGCTCATAGCAAAGGAAGCTAGGCCTGTTTGTGACATTGGGTTGCAAAGAAACAAGCCAAGGTGTATTTGGCAAGTGACAACTAGGCTTAAGGGAGAGTGTTGGAAATGGACTGCAAAGAGACAAACCCGGGTGTATTTGACAAATGACAACTGAATCTGAGAGAGGGTGTTGAAAATGTGAATGAATCACACATCTGAAATATATAAAGAGTTTAAGTGGCGTATAAGTAGTGTAGAATGAGTCTTAATACAAACTAATCAGTTTTGTGTTATTTGGGCTCAACCCCATTTATGTATTCACTAAAGCGGATATAAACTAACACTCTTAAGGCCCATGGAAAAAACCCAAACGTTGTCCTCTATTCCGGCGCTGCATATTTCTATTCTTTTTTAGCTGACATTGACCCTTACAAAAAAAATTACATCGCCTCCTACCATATTATATGGTATCTATTGCTCAGTCTTCATTAGTGCAAAAGGAACCCTATAATAACTTAACATAACCTCATTAAAGTCTAGTTTTGAGGAAGTTTATAATGCTAAGATCCTGATTCAGAAATAGCATAAAACAAAATTTTCATCAAATTTATGGAAATTTAACCATTTGAAGACATTTTGCAAAGCTGCAGGAACTTTTAGGAGACAGTTGGAAACACAAAGCAAGTGGATCTGTGAAAAATAAAAACAATATATAAGATTATTGCCCTGAACAATTTTCTCTTTGAGGTTCAAAAATGGCTTGCACAATATGTATCGTATGTCAAAATTTGCTTATTCACCATAATTCTAGTTGATTTTGGATGAAATCCTTACCAATTGTAAATCATTAATGTCCTATGTATTTCTTACTCTTGTTCCCAATTTCACTTGTAAGAATATAGACAAACAAATTAACTAGTTTCTTTGCGTATTGAAGCTATGAATATTTATCAACCTTTTTATCATCCCTTCACAGGGGGAATTGTGGATCACTAAGTAAAATACCAGTAATGTGTAGAATCTCCAAAAAAAAATACACCGTCCAGGATTACTCTCATGGTAAGTATTGATCATTATCATGTCTCAATCACAGAAGGTAAATCCTCAATGAATGATGCTTCTCATCTATTTACATGCACTTGATGCAGATTTCATAAGGTGCAAGTCCCGTCTTTTTTTTTTTTTGGTAAATTAAGCTTGAACTAGGGGTACAAACTCAAGATACCACAATCCTAGAGAAGACAGTGAGCTAAAGCTCATTGGTAAGCCCACTACTAGTTTCACAGAAGATATCTACAAAGGCAAATGTTCTTTCTAAAAAATTACATATTCCCACAACATTACTATTTTCGCAGAAGAAGAAAAAGTCTTTCTATTTCTAGAACATTACAAGTACTAAAAAGAAAAAGTAAGACAACAACAAACCTGTACTCAATGGTTGAACAACCAACACTACCATTAATGATTGTCATTTAGGATCACTATTAGCCAACTACTCTACCATTATAGTTCAACACATCATCTATTTAGTATCTTTCTTTATTTAAAAATATCAACACCAAACTATAAAAATTTTCAGGACTTCAAAGGTCCAAATATTATCATGGCTTTATTTATTCCAAGAATTTGCTTTTAAGGTCTCATGAACTAAAAAATCTAAATGTTTCATTCATGTAATTAGTTATTTCTTCAAGCATGTACAGCTAGCTAAAATTGTAAACAACTTTCCATATCAAGCTAAAACTGCCAAAATTAAATGATTGGTCAAAGCTAGAAAAAGCCTAAAGGTTTGACCTTTTTTAGTTAATTAGAGCTTTTCTCAATCTATTATAAATACTAAAATAATTCCTATGAGGGTACAACAGACAGTAAAATATAGTTTACAGACCAGTCATTTTTCAAAAACTAAATGATGCCCAAGTTTTAGAACTCAAAATGCTACACCACAGATCAGAAGTTGTATGTGTTTCAAGAGCACTTCAGATCTCATCCTATCAGGCTTTCATATTCCCCAAACTCAACAAATATAGCAACAAAAGGTAAAACTGAAAGCGGGGATTGGGAAGGAAATTGGTGTTTCCCAAATGCACATTAAGGAAGGGTCCATGAACAAAAAACAGCGTTGTCTCTTGAACCATACAATTTCTGTGAGTGCGAAAATTGTAGATTCACATCCACAAATGGGAAAAAGGATATAAAAATGACAGCAGCGATTGAAAAAGGGCAAATCTGAAACTAGGTTGGTTCAAGTGGAAAAGTTTGCGTAATCAATATAAATATTTTTTGCACTGAATTCCAAGGAACTAAAGATTTAAAACAAATCCCAGAACAATAACAAACAAAAGCTAAATAATTGTTCTAAATAAAAGTTTTCCATCTCTTTTTTTAAGGGCTCCCAACAAAATTCTATGAGCAGATCAATGCAGATAGCAATGACATGAAATATGCACTATAAATCAAAAATAGAAGATCACAGCAAAAAATCTCACATAGAATTACAGAGAGAAAATAATTGAAAAGATAAGGGACCATTAATTTATAGTAATGCATCAGAATCACCATGGTCTTAAAACATACAGGTTTATACCTCGTATACTTTCTTCTTTTCCTCAATTCCGGTCCCTGCAATTGTGAAAGAAAAAAACAATAGTAACAAGAATTTCCCAAAAACATTCATATGAGATCCTACAGTTTCAAAACGGGTAAGCTGATAGAACATCATGGATGAGAGGAGGAAAGAAAGAGAGAGAGTAACCACCTTTTTTCCCTTTAATCACTTTGCCATTTTTTCCAGGTTTTCCATCCTAAAAAAAAAAAAAAAAGTCAACCAGACAATTGTATCTGCTTATGGCATGATGCATTGTAGAATGAGGGTTTATAAGGTTAAAAAGTCATAAGAACTCAGAAAACTAATTCGCACCTGATCCTTCTTCCTTTTCAAATCAGCATGCTGCAACTTCTTACCAGAAACTGGTAACATTTAAAATAATTAGGTTGTTGAATCTTCCTATCCTAAAGATTTTATAATAAAAGAAGCAAATGGTAAAGTAGAAACCTTTTGATGGTAGGGATTTTCTTGAATTTCTTGGCTCATTCTGGTTATAGAAAACAAGCACAAGACAACTGTTATCTTTATGCACTTCAGTTTACACTATCCACTCTAATAGTAAAAAGTTACCACATCTAAGTGACATATACATATAAAATTGAAGATAAATTTCCAAAAATGGACATGCGTGTAAATTGCCAAAAATGGACATGCTTGTAGCAGAATTTATTAATTTACTTGTTTTCATTTGTACTAATGATAGGAATGACTAATTTGGAATATAAATTGGCAGGGCAAGGAGGGATTGACCTCTAAACAGCAACAGAGCTATTAGAATTCAACAAACGTATGTTCTTGTCTTATCTCAAATAAAGATAAGCAAGCAAGAAGAATGCATCAAACGAGTAGCCACACAAGCAATGTGAGGACACATAGACACTAGCAGATGCAATCAATTCATTAACTTACAGAAGCAGAACAAATCTCATGAGACTTGAACAAAGACTAGAGATCCAAAAATTTTACACTACATGTCCAAATGCACCATGAACATCCCAAAATCTTCAATAACAAAAGAAAGAATAGATTTGAAGTAGTTTTATGACCTTGAAAATAAGAGCAGAACTAGTTCTCAGCATAATTAAATATATGTTTTCCACTTAAATTTCTGAACAATAGAAATTATGTAGTTTCCTCTTATAACGCCAAACAATGGAAACTAATTACAAAATTGGAGTAAGTTAACATGCTTCGGAACACAGACCTGGTAATTAATTAAATGATAGCAGTTGGTAGGTTTTCATTGCTGGGATCCTTGAATTGTGAAAAAAAAATCTATTGCCAAATAATATTTTCAGTTTTCCGTAAAATGTTAATTATTAACAAATAGATTACTGAAAAGCAGTATCTTTAGAATATCAATACGCACAAACCATGAATTAGGACAACAAAGAGAATACAACTATATATAACAGATGCAAAACGCTAAATGCACACTTTGTGCATGATGAAACTGTAGAAATGATATATTTGAAGGCTTAGCAAAAGTGATTAGGTTTCTTGGCAAATCATTGAATCAATAAAACTAAATCCAACATCTCACCAACGTATTACTCTAAAAATGTGCAACAAAATGTTAAAGAATACTAATACAGAACTTTTACCAAATATTAAAAAAGATTATTAGACCTTACCTTTTCCTCCACTTTCTTTTCTCCATGCACTTTACTAAATAATGTAGATATGGTAGCTTGAACAAGTGAACCACGATTAGAGTGTGAGCCTTTTTTGGATGTTGTCACTAAGGCAGCAGACTCAGATAGCTTTTTAGAGTTGGTCTCTGACATAGCAGACACGTGATTTTGAAAGGAAGATTGATTCCCCTCAGTGGCGTCCTCATTAGCAAGGTCAACGACAACAGTTGAAGAAGGAATAGGATTTTCCTATGAGTTAGAAATCAAACAGCAGGTAAGAAGGCTTATTTTTGTAAATATAAATAAAAATAAATAAAAAAAAAAGAAAAACTTCATTATGGTGGCCACAAATATGTTAGACAGACTCCCCACTCTACTATATATGGAGTTGCTAACTGGTAAAATTTGTTAGAACTGGGACAATCCCTTCCCATCAGTAGAACTTCCAATTAAATATTGAAATTCAAGTTCTTTGCCTGCCTTTTCTTCTTCATCTTCTCCTTCTTCTTCTTCTTCTTTCATAGCTACATCAGCTCCAACACTCTCAACAGAATCTTCTCCAGAAGAAACATCAGCAAAACTGATTCAGGGAAACATTGGAAATGAAATGAGCTGCTAAAGGCCATAATCTAGTTAACTATATGATTAACTTAATAAATAAACATGTAAACTGAAAAGTGATAAGTACAATAGCTAATGAAATATACTAGAATCCGTTTAAAATATGACAGAGAAGATTTGGCATCATTAATCTGATGGTTGGCAATATATATCATTTCTTTTGCAAGCAATACATGTCTGTAAACACATAAGCATTGGCAAAGAGAACCCTCCTTGTTTTAGAGAAGTTATTCAATTTTTTGTAATCACACATTGAGTTCGAAATATAGAACACCCCAGAACTGAGAACACTCATTCACAAAATGAACATTTATGTGCATTTCACCTATGAGTTATATATCAATATTAGCAACAGGGGACATGCCTGGTCAGAAGACCATAGGATGTCAAACGAGATTTTTTTTTTTTTTTTTTTTTAAGTTTTCTACAAAAAGGTGACCACTTTTAGGTTCCATGAACGGCATTTCATGATATAATTTTATGTAATCGAACAGTAAGTTGGATCATAGGGAAATATGGAAGTGCTACCTAAACTAATTTAAAAGATTGTGGGAGAAGTCAAGTGGTTTCCTGCAAATAATAACATTTAAGATTTTTATAGCATATAATCAAAATGAAAGTGAAGCTAATACTTGAATGTTTTCCCAGCAGTTCTCTCAGAATGCCGAACTGGTGTAGTTTCGTTCAAACCTTTCCAATTGTTTTTATCATCCAATAAATCATTTTCAAGCTCAGTTTCAGGGGACTCTTCTTCTACATATTTTGTACCGCTTTTATGAACAACTTGCTTATTTATGGACGCTGACGCTGCACCTGCCCCACCCTTAAAATCATATTCAACTTGTTGTCCCTGTACCTAATGCCACAAACCAGTTATAAAAATACAACTTAAACAAGCTAAAACTAGTTGGGGTAACAGGAACAGAACATACCTCAAGAAATTGTTTGGGAAAATCAAGTCGAGCTTCTTCAGGGTTCTCTTCTTTAGTTCCAATCCACCATGCTTCAGAAAACACAATCTGGGGCCCATAAATAAATAAAATTGCTAGGATCACGAAAAATAAAATTCACCCCCCTTGTTTGGGGAGGTCTAAAAATGCAAGAATACACTGAAAAAGAATTCAACCCTTCCATCTCAAAAACAACATAGGCAATCATGCAGAAAATGACATAATTCTGGGACAATTAAATTCAATTGAACTCTTGCAAATGATGTGCTCCAAACAAGTTTCTATATAAAAACAACAGTGCAAAGGCTGAAGAGAACAACAAACCATGTTATCAAAGTAATCCTCGCACATAACATTCTTGCCACCTCTAGAGAACTGCAATGACAAGTATCTGTTCGTGGGATACACAATAGTCCCAAACAGCTTCAATTGACCCTTCAATTTCATAGTCAAAAGAACCAAAATCAGTTATCAAAATTTTACAAAGAAAAAAAAACTAAACAATCAACTGAAAAAGAACCTGGGGAAACTGGAGGTAGAGAATGGGGTTTTTGGTCCCTAAGTCTTTGAGTTCACCAATCTTGCCGCCGGAGGCAACAGGAGCAAGGAGACCAGGAAATGAAAAGAGAAAACGATTCTTTCTCTGAGATTTCCTAAGAATATCTTTGCCGTGGTGTTTCAACACTGTTTTCGAAGGAGCGAGAGGCGAATGGGAATCGATGATTGGGGACTCGGATAATATATGGTTAGAGAAGGCAAGTTTCTTTAATCTCTTTCGCTGTAACACGTCTGGTTCTGTACTGTGGCTGTTGTTGCCATTGGTGTTGCTGGTCTTGGAGGAGGAGGAGGAAGGTCGCACCATAATTTCTTTTCCACTCAACTTCAACTGTCACTAATTCACTATAGCTATACTGCATATGTTGACATATATATATATATTTACAGAAACGGCAGATCACAGAGGCGGGAAGCTTGGGTCTATTTAGAGCAGTCCCTCCGGCTCAACTAACCCAAAGTTAGGCTTTGCATCTTTAGTTCATTTTTTTAATTTTTTTATCAGAAATTCAGAATAGTTAATCTTTATATATAGGGATAACGAAATTATTAGTCATATAAATTATATCGTTTTTTCAATTAAATCTTATAAGAAATTTTTTTTACAATCAAGTTTTATAAGTTTTTAGAAGACTTTCTGTTAGTACTATCCGTCAGTCAAAATAATTTTCCGTTAGTCAACCCTCAAAATTAAATTTTTTTTTACATTTCAGTCCTATATTTTTTAAAAATATATATTATTTTTGATATTTTCAATAAATAATATTTTTATTTTTATCTATAACTTATTCTATTATATTCAACTTTCATAATTACTATATAACTCACTAAAATAATTTTTAAAAGTAAACTTAAAAATATATTTTTTCTCAAATTATTAGTTGTATTAACGATGAAAATGAAAACTAATTAAATAAACTTCATATTTAAATTAGGCTATTTTATAAGAAATATTTGAATAATAAAATAAATGAACATATTTTAATTGTTATAATAAAATATAATTAATTTAAGGTAAAAAAACATAATAAAAATTTTCTATTTTATCTTAAATTAATTATAGTTTATAATAAAAAAAAATAAAATTATTAATAAAATTATTTTATTCTTCAAATATTTATTGCAAAATAGCATAATTTTAAAAATAATGTAATTTTGTAAGTTATCTAATTGAAATACAATTGAGTTTGAAAGTTAGTTAAAATCTAACACAAATTACAATATTGAAAAAACTAATTAAGTTTATCCAAGTATAAATATTTATCATTTAAGATATATTAATTAAATTATCATGGACACATGGTTTGGCCGGCCCGCAAAGCAAAACCCAATGATTAAAAATGACAGATAAAGCCTAATTTGCCAAAGAACTGGATTCAGACCTATTTGTGAGAAGCCTAAACATATAACCTAAATCCATCAGAAAAGACCAAGCTTAAACACATTACTCAGCAAACTAAGCCCAAGAAGCTGGCCCACGTGGCCCGAAAAAGCCCTCAAGCCCATTTTTCTATAAAGGCACCGCCTCTTCAAAAGAGAGGTGCACGCCTCTTTCACAGGGAGGCGCACGCCTCTATGACATCTGTTACAAAAAAATAACTGCAAAACGTGAATCACTTCACATTCTGCAACAGCTAGTTAATTGCGAACGTGGGGGTTTAATGCCCATTAAAGGAGGATTACTCCTCTATAATAAGGGAGAGAGGGGCTCTGTAGAAGGGGTTAGCAATTGGAGCTAAAAAGCTAGCAGAAAAAGAAAAAAAATAAGAGAAACTAAAATTTGAAAACAAACCGAAAACTAGAGAAAAAGGGTCTGAATTCAAATGTTCTGGAAGCAGAAAGGTATTTCAGCACAAATCTGAGGTCGTGGTAGGTGGAAGGTGTGCGTGGAGTCCATCCACATAGGTCCAATGTAAGCTCCCCAACTGGTAAGTGGAAGGTGTACGTGGAGTCCATCCACCTCTCTATCAGCGCATATAATCCGTTGAGGTTATGGCGACCAACAACGGTGGGAAGTGCCAAAATCAAAGGCTTAAAGCCTGTCTCATGAATCCTATCTCGAATCACCTCTATCATGCCATTATACCACTCACAGGCACCAGTGGCATTACCAGCACCCTTTAGAGAGTGTTGGTCGAACTGCAGGGAGTATTGGATAAATTTTCAATTCATGAATTTAAGAAAATTGGAAAAATGAACTAAATCAGTGTTTTTGAACTATAGGGGCGCACACCCTTCTAAGACAGAGGTGCACGCCTCTGCAAAGTAGAAGTGCCATGCCTTTCGAGTGTGAAGGCGCATGCCTCCATGCCGGGAAGGCGCACGCCTCACCGTAAAGGAGCAGCCTTTACGATAGAGGCGCTGCCTCTACAGCGCAGAAGGCAGATCGATTAAATTTAAAAATGTTTAATCTTATCTCATTTTCTATCAATTTTTTGATCGATTAAGCATGCATAGACCTAATACTAACTAACCCAATCCTATTTTTGATGAAAAAGTAGGTAAAAAATGACTAACCTCTCCTGTAGCTTGAGAACAGATATGAGTGTGGAGAGAAGGCATCAATGGTATGTCTCTTTCAGGATCCAATCCTAAAGAACGAGACACTCGAGCCTCGGGATCAACAGTAGGCCATGTGGGAAGAGGTGGTGTGTGGTAAAACTCAGGATCCATGGTGATATGGTAAAGAAAATGGAAATAGAAAGAAGAAGGAAGAAAGAGCGCGAAAAGTTTGAAATGAAAATCAAAAGAATTTGATTTTATATAACTTTGGCAAATGGCTAGTTTGGTCCTTAAGAGGAATAATATCTTTTGGTACCTGAAGTTTTAAATGTTAGCTAACACATTGAAATTGATTTTTTTTTTAGAAAGAATTTGCAGATTACATGAACTCATGATGCAAAGCATCAAAATTTGAGCCACTCGGGTTGTACCTCGAGAATGATGGCACATACAAATCAAAGCCTTTTGGTTTTTGACACCAAAGTTGGACGGTGATCCCAAATCGAAGCCTTTTAGTTTTTGACACCAAGGTTGGACGGCGACCCCAAATTGAAGCCTTTTGGTTTTTAACGCCAAAGTTGGACGACGAGCCCAAATTGAAGCCTCTTGGTTTTTGACAACAAGGTTAGACGGCGATCCCAAATTGAAGCCTCTTGGTTTTTGACAGCAAGGTTGGACGGCGATAAAGTTACACCTCTCGGGTTGTACCCCGAGAACGATGGTATAAGAACTAAATTATGGGATTGAAGGATATCTTTTTGCATTTATTGTTTACATATTGTTTTTTAAAAAATTGAATTTAAATTTATGTTTAACTGGTTTTCCAAAAACTAAGGGGACAAACTGTGGACAAATAATTTAGCCGGCTCGTAAAGTAAAGCCCAATGATGAAAAATGACAGATAAAGCCTAATTTGCTAAGGAATTGGATTTAGACCCATTTGTGAGAAGCCCAAACATATTGAAGGAAAGTGTGTGTAGAAGAACAATAAAATGCGGAATTTTAAAAAAAATTTATTGCATGCAACATTTGCATCTAACACAAACACTTTCATGCCCATAGATCATATCACATGCACTCTTACATAGCTAAACATGCATAATAAACAATATACCAACAACATATCAACCAAGTCATGCTTTCAAGAAGAAGACCTAGCAACTAAGAGATATT
>CATIWO010305323.1:0-11449 GCA_949673435.1 Macaranga tanarius
ACAACCGCGTGCTTGATAACAACATTTTCATCCATCCACATGAGCATTAACATTTTGGGATTATTGTATTAAGTTCATATTGTGATTAAAGACATACATAAATTATATGTACATTGTATAACTAATACTTTAATATATATAAAGTATCTTTTCAATTAAAAAAAAATTTATTATTCATGTTTTATGTCAATAATCTGGACACGTATATGTGGTACTTGGAGGGTGCTACATTTTTTATTTTATCATAATTGTACACTTTGTGATGTTGTGCACCTGCTTACTTTGCATTTAGGGACTGATGCCAGCTCTTTTTTAGCTGTTTCCTGATTTTGAAATACGTTGGTGTGAAAGATATATTCTCTCAAATTGGAAGAATAACTTCAGAGGAAAGGAGTTTGAAAAGCAATTCTAGATGTGTGTGAAGGCTCCAAATGAAGCTTAATTCAAGCAACAAATGGAGGAATTAGCATACATTTCCAGAGAGGCTCATGATGCACTGATGCAAAACCATCCCCAATTCTGGTGCAGGGCTTTTTTCCAAACACACACAACCTGTGGTTTAACTGATAACAATCTTTATGAAGCATTTAATGGGAGAATTATGGATGCTAGATTGAAAAATATCTTTTTATGTTTATATGATATAAGGCAACTGGTTATGAAGAGGCTGTAAAGAAATAGGGACTTAGCTCATAAATAGGTAGGTGATTTAGGTCCTAGAATTAGGAAAAAATTGCATGACAACAAAGAGGAAAGTTGGAAGTGTAGTATACACAGGGTTATGAGATAGGCCATTACAATGAGAGATATGTTGTCAACCTTGTTAATATGACATGTGCATGTAAAGTATGGAATTTATTTAGCATTCTATGCTTCCATGCATTTTGTGCAATATATGACAGTGGAAATTAGCCAGAAGACTTTATTTCAGATTGAGATTCCAAGGAGAGGTACTTAAATGCGTACTAGTATATGATGTTACCATTGAATGGTGAAACCTTTTAGCCAGCAAGCATGGAGCCACTGACCAAGTCCCCTACCATTCAAAAAAATGCATGGCAGGCTAAAAAAATAGGAGAAAAGAAAAGACAGAGATTGGAAGTAATGGAAGGCTGATTAGGGAAGGATAATAACTTGCCAATACTATTTTGGCAAAGAGCATAATAAGTCCAACTGTATTATAAGGAAAATAGTTGAAGTGTAGCAGTTGAAAAAATGAGGACCTAGACCTCCAAAACTGAATGTGTGTATGAGCAATAATTTGATTAACATCAGTTTCACTTCTGTTGAGTTAGTTGATGTGTAATTAATAATGTATGTTATTTTTACAGGTTAGGATGAAGGCAGCAACATGTGGTCCTCACCAGCCGAATGAAGGCACTGAAGCTAACACCAATGAAGGCACTGAAGCCAACATCAATGCAGGCACTGAAACCAATATCAATACAGGCAGTGAAGCCAATATCAATGAACAGTATGTTGCACTACAGACTGCAGCTGTTCAAAAGGAGAAGTCCAAGTGTGACTTGCCAAAACATAAGGAAACTAACAATGGCAAAGCAAAGAATGATGATCATAGTCAACAACAAAGGATGACTGGAAGCAAATTTAAGGAGGCAGATGATATGTTCATTAGAAAATTAAGATCAAAAGGGATTGTCCTGCAACCAAATCAACCAACTCCAAGTTTGAATAATAAAAAAGAGAGTCCAATATAGAAATCAATAATTGGCAAGAGAAAGTCTAGTTCTGAATTGCATTCTGCTATTGATGAAGTGTCAAGGGAACATTGTGTGCCTAAGAGACCATAAGGTGTTGGACTTTATAATCTGCCTAATAACAGAGTAATGGTCAATGTAAGTTAAGTTTTTGATGACATGTTATTATTTCTTAAAGTTATCCATTAATTACTGATTCAGTTTGCTATTTTTCATTCATAGCCTAGGACTGCAAGTGAGCAGCATATCAGTTATAACAATTAGAGTCGTTTTAGTAATAGTCCAACAATGATATGAAGGGGCAGAGTTGTTACCACTTGGAGTGCTATCCAGCAAATGAGCAACCAGTCACAATCATCTCAGCAAAATGCTCTAAATTAAAATAAATCATTTACCCAGTAAGTCAATATATCCCAGCAATTTATGGCAATACAAGAATCTATTGCAAATGACAAGGCAGCTAATTGATTATTGTTTGTTGATCTTTTTTTGTCAATAGTTTTATTATGTATAAGGTATTTTTTAGGTCAGGTTATGGGTACTTCTTTTATGTCTGCCATACCTTGCTAATTATTGATTATGATTAAACAACTTGGGAAAGGATTTGGATTTTTTTGTTTATGCCTAATTTTGATATCTCAAAATCATAACACTGGTAGCTATTTGTTAAAGGTAAATTTTGAAGTATCAAAATCATATAGGTTACATCTTTTGTATATAAATACTTTAAAGGCTTTTTGGTAGCTTACTTTATGTTATGCTTTACACTTGATTGTCATTAATTTTATCATTACTTTTTGTCATTCATGATGATTAATTAGGAAGTTCAAATGTTAATTTTAGCACCAGTGAAGTTTCCAAGTGCTCCTTAGTTTTTAACTCATATGAGTTCTCCAAATTTAATATTGTCCACTAACTTCATACAAACTAAACAAAACATAACAAAGTATAATCAATTGCAATTTATCAAATTGTTTAACTTAAATTAACTTCATTTCATTTCTAGAAACGTACATTTTGCAGTATTAGTACCAATACGCTAACAATTAAAACTAAAAGCTAATAATAGCTTCTTACATTACTAACACCACCCCACTATGAATGGTATTGGTACTAATAGATGTGGAGGTAGCAGATAATTCATTTCATTCCTAAACCAATCTTTTACTTAATGACTACCAGCAAGCCACTATGAATGTTATCATCCACGAAATTACACACAGCAATAACAACTTCTTGTTTCTTCCCCTCAACCTTCTATTTTAATTTTCCTTCTCAATAATCTTGGACTTATTTTAGTAGATCTCTGGCACATAGGTGGATATATCCATTCAAAATGGTTGTATCCATCTTCGCCCTTCAACTTAGAAAACAAATATATTAACATATGAGGATACAAAACCACAAGCTTTATTAGGCATCATAACTTACAAAATTCCTACTGCATGCCATAAATCTTCTTTTAGGATTCTAACTTGTCCATGATGTCCTCATCACAAGCCTCCTACCGTATTCACAAGTTCTGTTCATCCTTACACGTTTTCTTCAACTTATTTTGCTATTGATTTCTTTCAAATTTAATTTCTGTTGCAATAATAATCTTTCTAGTTTTTGTTCAAAGGCCATTACCTTAAGTTTTCCCCCTCCTTTTCACTGAAACCCTAGGAAGTCATCTGGCATTCATATATGGAAGAGAAGACCTTACATTAGCCTCCAACTTTGCATAAATTATGCCACGTTTGCTCCTTTTGTTACATTTAACCCTGTAGGACTAACAGTTTATTTTTTAAAATGTTTGTAAACTTAATCGTAAAAAATCAATGTCATAGGACTTAATTGAAAACTGGCCATAACTTATAGGACTACATTTGTTGTTAACCCTTTTATTTATTTACAGTGGCTATCAAGCCAATTTACACACCCAAAAAAAAAAAATTTTGCCACTTTATGTACTAAGTGGGAACCTTTTGGCCTGAAACTAGTTACCCTTTTTCTTTATTTTTCTTTCGTTTCCCACACAGTAGGAAATATTTCAGCACCACCTCCATTGCTTAGTATTTTAGTACAGTCCCCTGCAATACAATTATTCTCTAAACCTCCTATTATGCCTTCTACCCCTTGAGTGTTTAAAATTTTAGTAATATATTCCTCAGCCTCCTATATCATGAGGTCCTCTTTCTTTGGCCTAAATTTGGTTTTAATATCAAGTTGGTCCTCCTTTTCATTTTGTCTCTTTTCAGGCTGAGAAAATTTTTTGTGCTCCACCTTACACCACTACTTGTTAGGTAGGACAGGTGGGGGCACTACAAATCTTGGTTACTTCCTGTTGAACTTTAGTGGGGGTCTCCTGTCCTCCCTCCTCAGCTTAGATTTGTAGTTGTTTCTCAATATAACAGGTGTAAAAGGCTTTTTCTCTAGTGCTGAAAACCTCTTATGAGGGACTAGTCTTTAGTAGCTTATGAACTTATTAGAATTCATATTGGAAGGTTGAACCATTTTTTCTTTTTTTTTATTTTGTTATTCAAATCCATAGGATCAATTAATACTACTGGAGCCTAATTTTCTACTTTTTTGTTTACTTCCACTTTTAGGGATCGGGGAGAAGGCACACAGTTAACCTTCCCTTGGAAAATCTGCATAGGGTCCCGATGAAATGACATTTGGCCTTCAAGATTCTGCACTTGGCCATCAGAAATTACTATTTCATCAGATATATTATTGTCCCCGAGCCTTGCACCTAGTTTTAAGGATTTGGTGGTTGGTCTTGAGGAACTTATAAATTGTCCAGGTAAAATGCTGTCTGACCTTGGGGTAATAGTTCTTGCTCTTGATGAACATTACCCCCCGGGCCTTTTTCTTTCTAAACACCCTCATGTTTATGAATTCCAAGCTCATAACTTAGATTTTCCTTGTTACCACTAAGAACCGGATCTCCATCATTAGGCTTTAACAGGAGATGAATGTTTGGATTCTTTATAGGGTTGAACCATTACCTTTGGAGATGTTTTCTTCAGGCAAGCTTCACCTATTTTGGTAAATAAGGATGTTATCTCCTGCAAGGTCTGGTTCATAGTATTACTTATTTGTTAAAACATAGCGTTCATCTGAGCCATTGAATCTTGAATATCTTTCAAACCATCCAAAAGGATGGTTTAGGCATCTGAGCCCTCAGTTGTAGTTGTAGTAGTATTAGAATTTTAGCTTGAATAGCCAAAAGCTGGTGCCTCGGTCCAAATTTAATCCTGAAGCACCCATCCTTTGTAAGTTTGTTGCATTTGAGCACTTATTTTTACAGGTGTATTAGTCGGATTACCAACCCAAAAAATTTCTCGATTTTCAATGTTAAACATTCCATTGGAATGGGTTCCACCAGGCGTGCCAAAAGATTGTTGGTGCAATTTTTAGTTGAACCAGATTTGCGAACGTGCTAGGGGAGACTAATTCCCAAAATTAATAATTACTGACTTCTTTTCAGACGAATATGGATCTCCAAACGTCTTTACCACAATTTGTTTGAATTCTAACGAATTTGTAACTTGTAATTAATGATAAATGGTAAAATATTTTGCTAAAGGAAATGATAATTCGGCTAAAGGTAATGATAAGTAAGCTGGAGGTAATGATAAATAAGCTTGGGGAAATGTAAAATGAGAATTGCATTCAAAAGTACTAAGTACAAAATTGCTAGAGAAAAACGTAAAAATTACTAAAAGCTAGGGAGATGGCTAAATAAAAATTGATGAAGATTGATATTTGGATTAGTTATTTTGTTGATTGTTGAATGATGATTGTGTTATTTTCCATGCTGCTGTTTACCTTCCTTTTTATAATCCTCCAACTTGCTATAGAAGCAAAGCCTCCCTTTAATTTATCAATAGTTATCCCCATTGATTTTCTGTAACTTGCGTCCCTTGAATTTTCTCTATCAGCTCTTCAGTGTCTACGTTACCTTCTGGTCACTTCTAGAATTTTCTTTAGAAACACAGTAAACTCTTCACCAAGCAACTGTAGTTGAGCTGGACTTAATGCAATGGACTCACTTTGGACCTCAAATATAAGTATGGGCCTGAAAATTAATATTGGACCTAAACAATTGAATTTTAGGATTTAATCAATATGGAGATTTTTCAACTTGAGGTTGTAGCAATTTTTGTTGAATTGAGTGGGTTTTACTTATTTGGTTGATACAAGTAGGAAAAAAAATGAAAAAAAAAAGAATTAAATTAGATTAAAGAACACAAATAACTTTTATCATTCCATCTATTGATTCACGCAAATTTAATGAAAGAGCTCAATCTTAAAATGGTCATAATCTACATTTCATCTTAATTTTGTATGTTTTGAGTTCATTTAGGTGAGAGTTATTTTTATCATAATATCAAGATTCGAATGTAGAAATGAAAAAAAAATTTGTCGAGGAAAGACAAAATGATATAAAATTTTTCTAAGATATGCTATTTCTAAATTTCATCTTGTTTATTTTTATAAATTTATAATTTATTTTATTAAATTACTTGATTTCTGTGGCTATATTTTTCATTTTTTAATATTATAATTAAGGCATTTGCTATAAAATAATAATTCTGTTAAAAAAATAAAAACAAATAAAAAATAATGGTTCAATAAAACAAAATTAAAATTTAGGGGCTCAAAAAATAAAGTTGAAAAGTTTAAGAGCTCAACAGTGTGTTTTAACTTATTACTGAAGTAGTAGAATTGAAGGAGCAGTGTGGTAATGCTTGGGATCTCGTGCATGCACAAGCCGAAGCATGGGCACCGTAGCGTGTTGGTGTTGGTCATCTCATTTAAAATCATGAAATTCATTTGCATATACATGACATCGGCCAGTCCAAACAAAAGCGCATGTGGGTCCACTATATTCTTTACCATAACACTATTCAAGACATGCTGTATCCGACCCTAGCACTAAGCTTGGCCCGGAAAACCACCGACACGACGCTAGCAATCCGGATATTGCCACGTGTCAGATTCCCTAACGATGTTGACAAAACGCACAAATGATCCGGTATGAAACCGCGTTTTTCCACTCCACAAGAAAAAATGCATTTTAAAAATATAACACAATTTCACTTTTCATGTTTTAAAATAAAAATTATTAAAAGCTTTTATTTTGTATCAAAATAATTACCTAATTGTAAGATTATATTTTATTTAATAGTTTTATATTATTATATGAAAAATTTGCCTCTTTTAAAACTTAAGATATGTACTTTTTCAGCTTTAGAAAAAATTATTTTATTTTTTAATTATAATTTTTAATTTTTTTAAATATTTCATCTATAATAGAAACTTACACTAAATTTAATTGGATTATATATTAGTTTTACTGATTTTCTGGAGTGATTTCTACCTATAATCAAAATAGAATTTAAAATATAAAAAATTAAAATTAAAAAACTACTTAAAAATCATCAATAAAATTAAGTGACCTATGATATAATTCATCCTAAATTTATAAAACTTATTATTTCAATCAATTATATATAGAATTAAAAATTCTCGATCATAAGAACTATTTATTATTCAATTTTATCAATATATGTAAGTTATTTAATTTTTTCTAAAAATTATCATTAATTGAATGATAAAAAATTTTCACATTATTAACTAACAACCACTTCAAATATTAAATCTCATGCAAATATTACTTTTTATGAGAAAGTGAAAAATAATTTTTCTTTAAATAAAATTGAAATTCAAAAGAAAAAATACATTAATGAAGTTAGTAAAGTATTTAATATTAATATGCACTTATTTATTTTCAAAGCTATTAACATTTGTAGGCTTTTTTTTAAAAAAAAAATCTATTGAAGTATACATCATTTTGCTTTTAGATAGGCAAACTGGTGTGAAAGATCACAATCTTTTCAATTTCTAAAAATTTATACTAAATTTTAAAATTTGACAAATTTAATTTAATTTGATTTTTTTTTTCCCAAATTTAGCACACTTGCAATTTGGTAAAAAATAAAATAAAATACACGCGTGACATCTATGATGAAGTAACTAATTTCTATTGGGTGAGGATTTTTATACTCCACTCATTTATTTTCACTCTTTTTTAGATTTTTTGAAATTATAAAATTATAAAATTATCATTTCTTATGAATATCTATTCTTTTGCATAAAAAAATGTCTAATCTTTTATTAATTACAGTTGCCAAGCTATTTTTCTTTTTCTTTTTTCATTAAAATTCATTGTTTGATGTTTAAAATTCTAAACTACTTGTAATTGAGTTTTTTTTTTTTTTTTTTTGTGTGTTAAAAGATTTAATATTGTCTAAATCACTGTAAAATTTGCATCAATTTAAAAAATAACAAATCTTTTATTTTTATGAATAATTTTTTTAATATCACATGCATATAACTTTATTTTTTATTTTTATAAAGAGTTTTTTTTTTAAATCATATGCATAAATTTTTTTTTTTATTTTCTATCATTATTTAACAAAATAATATAAAAAATTAAATTATGTGATTAAAAATATCAATTATAAAAATTCAACCATAATTTATCATATCAAAAAGTATTCATAAGTTCAACGAATAGAACTAAAATTAACTGTATATAATTTAAAGCAATTATATCTCGCACATGCTCTAATTAAATTAAATTATAAAAAATATACTTAATAAAAAGAAAATGTAATATCCGTGTCCTAGAACTGGATTACTGTTCATTAATAACAATTAAGAATGTTATTAATTACTTCAGTTAATTAAAGTTGATGATTGGAGTTAATTGTCAATTGTTTGAATAAATAATTTGGAGTTAATTAGTATTATGTGGAGATGTATTATTTTATCATTTGAGTTGATGTTATTTTTGAGAAATGAAGTTTAGTATTTTGAATAGAATGTGAAGGATGTAATTGAAAGAAAAGAAAGGACTAAAGTGAAACAATTGGAAGTGAATGAATTGAGAAGGAAAGAAAGAAAAGATGAGGGACCAAAGGAAGAAGAATGAGAGTGGTTGGGAGGAATAGTGAAAGGTATGGTGATGGTGGAGTGAAGAAGAAGGAGGAGGAAGAAGAGGATGGCAGAAGCAAAAGGAGAAGAAAAGTGGTTTGGAATTGAAAGGAGAATCCGAATTCAACAAGAAGAGAATGATTCGGCTGGAGAAATCTATGAGTGGTGGATTTAAACTCAAGTTTATGTATTTTTATTTTATAAGTTTTGAATTCTGAAATTTGGGTATTTGGATGCATAAACTTGTAGATTTAGGCTTGCCCTTGGTATTTTTGAGTTGTTTATGCATGTATCTTTAGTTTAGAGTTGTTAACCGAACTTCTGGCATGCCTAAATTTGTGTTAAAATTGATTTTTGGTCGAATTATTGCTGCTGTTGAAGTTGACCGAGATGGCCAGAGGGTGGCGCCTCACCGTAGAGGCGGTGCCTCTTCCATGGTGGGCGGCGCCTCTGCGCTGGTGGGCGGCATCTCCGTAATGCTGGGCGGCGCCTCCGCCCGTAATGACGACGCCTTTATGATGGGAAGTCGGGATGCCTTCGAAATGGCAAGAGGGCGGCGCCTCCGCCGGTGGTTGGCGCCTCCGCGGTGTGCAGTCGGTGCCTTCGCGACGTGCAGTCGATGCCTCCACGGCGTGCAGTCGATGCCTCCGCTCAGGAAGTCGGCGCCCCTGTACTGTGCTCGCGCCTCCGTGGATCGTAATGCATCCGATTATGACCGTTTCGCTTTAATTATTGCGCACCGATAAACTAAATCGTAGATTGATGTTATAGAACGTTGAAAATATCAAAACGAGATTAATTCGTTAGTTTTGATAATTCTGGTTGATTGTCGATTAACAAATAAAAGATACCTAAATTACTATAAGTTGTGAAGTCTCAGACAAAAGGGACTAAATCATTATGAATAATTGATAATGAAATGTAATTATATATGAGAGTATATATGTATATGTATATGGGATGAGTTGGGAATGATGATCTGGCCACTCGATTGATAACTGTCTTTGGGACAGCGCAGAGATTCAGAGGTGCCTTTGGGGTGAATCCTTGTGGTTTATATGTATGCATACGATGATATTGAAATAAATATGTGATTTGGCTAGTGTAAGCCATGGAAAGAAAATTGAAATGATATATGAGGATGAGAGATGTTGTATATTGTTATTTCCTTCAGGGAAAGGGTTGAGAATTACCTATAGTGAGGTAATAATCTGAATTATCAATTGAGATAATGTAATCAATAATAATGCTGTATTCGTAATGATTAAACTCTCAACCTTAATAACAATTGAGGTGAAACCTCCTAACAAATCAAAGGAAAACCATTATGATAACCGAATATTATGAGGATTGTTATTGGTAATGTTTGGGGAATAAAGCTTACTTAGCTTTTGAATTTCAAACTATTATGGAATTTTATGGATTTTGTGTTCAATTAAAGTAAGTATTTTAGACTATAATTTTATGATGATTCTTATTGGATAACTTTTAAAAGAAATCAAGGATTCATTTGATAATTTGAAATGCTTTGAATTTTATTTCGGAAGAAGAAAAATTATATCCTTGATCGTTTGGATTTATTATCATTATTAAAAGTATTTGATGGAAATGTCTTGCGAAATATTTTAGTACGATGAAGATTTATTATAAAATAGTTTATAATTTGAATTTGCAAATACTTGTAATGATTTATCAGTATTCAAATGCCTTTTTGCATTTTGAGGTTTGGTATATTTGAATAAATAGTCTTGCTTTAAAAACTATACTATTTGCTCGCTGGGTAATTTCTTTCGGAATTACTCACCACCATTTTTAAAATATTTTTCACAGCTTAGTGATAGCCTAGCATCTATGGCAGTACAGTGGGCATCTATGGTTTATGAGGTCACACCTGCGGAGACCCAGGTGCAGTATGTTGTGTGCCATGATGTAGATGCAGAGCTAGTGTTTAAGGTTACAGTTGTGCCCATAGGAGCAGATGCACGAGTCTCGTCCGTGCGAGAGGAGCATGAGGATAGCGTCTATTTGATCTTCCGCATCACTTATGCCACCTCCCTGGATGTCGAGGTCACCCTCACATGAGTGTGATGCAGTCTTGTGGATGCATCAGATTTTGGGCTTTTTGCTTACAACCATTTCCTCACCTTATTGAGCGTGTCACCAGAGCTATCTTTGAGCTAGTGGGCTAGTTATTTTACTGAGGGTTAGGCCTAGACTTGTGTTGCTGTTGCTATCTTTACCTCCACCACCATCCTGTGCCGGACTGAGATCCGAGGCTTATGTTTGAAGGATTAGATGCTAGGGCAAATGATGATGTATATATTATTATTTGTATTAGCATCTAATACTCTGATTGTATATATTTCATGATGTATATATGTCACACCTTGTCCTTAACACAACCATTATCTACAGTAATTACCTCCAATATCCACTTATCATGCTTAATGAGCTTGTAAGGTTATATATACACTTGATAACGCTATTTAAAACACTTACAAATTAAAACCTTATTTACTTACAACAAATTCTATGCTTTATGCTTAATGCAACCTCAAATGTTATATTTCACTTAGAGATCCATTCAAATCATCATTGATCACATATATATAACTAGATTCATCCATACTCATATATAAAAGTGATAGGCACCACTGTGCCATTCATCCATCCATCATTTACAAATATATATACATACATCAATATACAATCAGAGTACTAAATGCTGTTACATATAATAC
>CATIWO010305502.1:0-15233 GCA_949673435.1 Macaranga tanarius
TCACATCTCATACATGGAATTTCTAACTCTTAGTGTCATACACACTTAAGATTATGAACATAGCTCAAAAAAATTTAATATTAACCAACAAAAATTCAGCAAAATAAAATATAAAATACATAATAAATAAATAAATAAATATTATCCACTCACAAGAAATTTGTAGGTTCCTCCTACTCCTCCCGGTTCATTTCGCTATTCTTCTTAATAATAATAATAATAATAATAATAATAATAATAATAATAATAATAATATATATTTCTCTGAGAATAGTACTAAGTATCATTCTCTATTTATACTTGGTTTTTTTTTTTTCTAAGAATGGTATCAAACCATTCTTTATTTATACTTGGCCATACACTTGGCCAAACGTGCATGGTAAGGGAGTTGGGTGGGTGAGTCAATCCCCACCCTCTCTTGTATAGAACAAGTGTCCCTTTTTTTTTTTGCAATTTAGGCCTTATTTATTCCTAACCCCCTCAACTTTATTTATTGCAATTTAGTCCTTCAATCAAACTTATTTTTTGTATAATTTAGTCCCGACCCAAAATAACTTAATTATTCAGGTACGGACGTAACAATTCTCCCCCTGTAAAAAATTTTTATCCTCAAAATTCGGAGAATACTCATCATGTTATTACTAAAAATCTCTTTACTTTAATCTTCATTATATCCACAATTATATTTTCAAGAATTCTCTACATCACAACTCAAAAATAATAATTTCTCATTAATTTTCTCATACATGTTTGTTATTCATCAAAAGCATTGTTCTTACAATCTAAACCTTCCAAAATGTGAGCTTTCGAATCTAAGTTTCATACCTAAGTTTTTAAACCAGGCTCTGTAACTAAAATTATAACACCCGACCCCACCAATACCCTTATTAGAAAGTCGCACACTCAACCTTCCTAACTTAAGTATTGATATGGCCGAGTATTACTTTTATCTTGAATACCCACTAGATAACTCTTAAATCATAATACAACCCAAAATATTTTCCATCACTATTATATACAATTCTCACAGTACAAATCATTAATTAACAACTGTTACCAAATATTCTATCTAAATAATATTCTTCACTGCTCCTGCTTCGCTTATCAAATACTTAGCTATCTCCCAGACAGCAACTCAACTCCAAAAAATTAATAATTAGGAGTGGTGAGTATTTTCAACGAAAAATACTCAGTGAGTGAACAAAAATAATACTCCGGCTTAATTATAAAAATTAAATAAATTCATAAGAATCATTTAAAATAATTCCTTTTAAAAATTTAATTCAAATCTGGGTTTCTAAAAATTACTTTCTCATATAATACACACTTAATAATATAACTAATTTACTTCCATAGGGTAGAATGTGTACCCGGCCCCAGGTAATGATTATACACTTTTATCAATTCTATATTTACAAATGTGCTCTCGGCTCCTGGTAGCAGCTATACACATTTATAATAATATATGTATCTGGCCACAGACATTGGCTATACATATTTATAGTAACATATGTATCCAGCCCCTAGGCATCAACTATATATATTTACCAGTCATAACATGTCCCAGACAGAGCTGTCATTAGTGACGGTGGTTCACACTTCTGTAACCAGCAATTTGAGAAGCTATTGAAGAAATATGGAGTCACACACTAGATTGCAACTCCTTACCACCGTCAAACAAGTGGCGAAGTGGAAATATCCAATAGGGCAATTAAGAGCATCCTTGAGAAGACAGTGAGTGCCTCAAGAAAGGATTGGTCACTTCACTTTGATGATGCACTTTGGGCATACAGAACTGCTTTTAAGACTCCTATTGGTGCTTCCCCATTTCAGCTTCTCTATGCCAAATCTTGCCATCTTCTAGTGGAGCTCGAACATAGAGCATTTTGGGCTACTAAGTTCTTAAACTTCGACTTGATCAAGGCGGGTGAGAAAAGGTAGCTTCAACTCAATGAAGTTGAAGAATTTCGCCTTGATGCTTATGAAAATGCCAAATTCTACAAAGAAAAAATAAAGAGGAGGCAAGATAAGTACATTATCAAGAGAGACTTCAAATATAGTAATTACGTCCTCCTTTTCAACTCAAGGTAGAAACTCTTTACTGGGAAGCTTAAGTCGAGATGGTCAGGGCCTTTCCAAGTTAAACATGTCTATCCTTATGGCGCAATTAAAGTGTGGAGTTAAAATACAGGCGCTTTCAAGGTTAATGGGCAATGACTCAAGCATTACTTTAGCAATAAAGAGGTTCCTATGAGTGCCTCATGCTCACTTCTCATCGCCACTTGATAAAAGTGAGTATGGTCAAGCTAATGACCTTAAAATAGTGTTATTGGAAGGCCACCCAAGTTATTTTTTATTTTTAGTCTTACTTAGTTTTTGTATTTTCTTACATTTTTATTTTGGTTTTTTATTTTTATTATAAAAAAAAATTTCTTTCCAATTAAAAACTTTCCCACTCTTTCCTATTTTATTTTCTTCCTCCCCCATTCTTTTTCTTCCTCCTTCAAATCCCTAACCCTCTCTTTTTCTTCCTATTCAAATTTTAATTTCTTCCTTTCCTATTCTTTTCTCCCTCTTTACAAATCCCTAAATTCTTCTTCTCCTATTCTCTTCTATTAGATTATCAATCTCCTTCTTAAATACTCTCCCCTTTTTCTCTTTCTCCCCCATTTTCTTTTCTCTTCTTCTTCTCCCCTTTCTATTAACTCCTCTCTTCCTCAATTTCCTTCAAATTCACATCACTCATCCTATTTCCTTCATCAATTTGTGTCTCTACCATGCCAAAAACCAAACACATTGCAAGGAAAGGCAAGAAGGTCATCTAAGAAGGTGAAGGATCTCACTCCTCCTATATTGACATTGCTTCTCAATTTGGTGCTCCTTTTCCTATCTACACTAATGAGGAAGGTGCCAGGTATATTTCTCTTCTTGATTGTTCTATTGTGCCTTGTAGATTTTTTAATTTTTCAACTCTTAATAAATTACAAATTAGGATGAAAATTGATGGCATGTTGAATAAATTGGGATGGACTAGGTTTACCAAGCTCAATTTGCTACCTTTAGAGAGTTATTCTAGAAATTTACACCACTTTTCATGTATGTGATAAGGGAACCACCAAATTGACTTAATTCTAGAAATTTACACCACTTTTCATGTATGTGATAAGGGAACCACCAAATTGACTTATAGATTATTGGGACAAGAATTTGCTATTGATTACGATGTCATGTCTCAAGCTTTTGGTTTTCTAAAAGGTGGTTTGCAGTCTCCTCCTCCCCACTTTCATCCTGATGAGATGTGGCATTTCTTGTCCGATGAGGAGCGATTCCTTAGTTGCACTAAAACACCTAATGGATTAATTTTATACCATTGTTATCTAATTTTTCATAAGTTCATGTGCCATGCTATATTCAGTAAACTAGAAAGTAACAAGGTCTCTAGGAAAGAATTATTTTTGTTGTGGTGTTTACGTGCTAACAAAAAGGTCTCTACGACCACTTTTATCTTTCAAAATATGGTGTATGTTCTTAAGCATCCCAAGAGCACTCTCTTCATGGGACACATAGTTACAGGTTTGGCAGTGCACTTTGGCATCTTTGATACCTCACGTACCGACCTTACCCTAGTGCACAATGGAGACCTCTCCTTGGATCTTTTAATTTAGGTAGAGATCATTATGGATCGAGTGCAATTGTGAAATCCCTCTGCTTGAAAATGCTTTATACTTAGGTGAGGGGATCGAGCTACCATTCCAATTGCTACCAATAATGATAAGGACGATGATGAAGATAACAATAATGAAGGGGGTGGAGATACGACCTTTGCTCAATCAAATGGTCAAGATTCCGAATTAGTGGGGTGGTAACAAATTTTGCAATGCTTAAATGCAATTGATGCCAACAATCGACATATGGAGGGCAAGATTAATGTTATGGATGCTCATTTGCGCAATGTTGAGAAAGAACAAGCTTACTACAACTTTAAGTTGATGAAGTATATTGAGCATTCCAGAGTTCATGTGTCATCCCCACCTTCCTCTCCACCCTAGGGGAGTATTGTTCCTTTCTTTCTTTTTCTTTTATGTCTTTTTTTTTTAATTTCCATTGCTTGTGTTTGTTTAGTTATCATTGTCTATTTGTTTTTTCTTCTCATATTGAGGACAATGTGAGATTTAAGTGTGGGAGAGGATTTGTTTATTTGTATTTTTGCATTGGCATGTTATGTGTTTTTGTTTTTGGTTTTTATTGCATTTGTGTGTTTGTGTGGATTGCTCAATTATTGATTAAGGGCAACAAATGGAAAGGTATGTAGTTTTGATAGTACCACAATTTGAGAATTTTTATTGTTGAGGATAGTTAAACATAGCTCTTATGTGTAAATAATTTAGTCTTCATGATTTGAGCAATAGCTTTGAGATAAGGATATAGGTAGGCAATCTCGTTTTATTTTTATTATGGTATTGATATAGGCTGTAAATTTTTAAAGAAACTTTTTTATCATATTGCGAGACGGAGCGTCAAACGCACTCGCTTTTATATATATATATATATATATATATATATGGAGCGTAAAATACACTCACCAAATTAAGTGAGATGGAGCGTACAACGCACTCACATAAGGAAAAATGAATAATAAAGAAATTTGCAACTTTATGATTTCTACCCTGATAATATTTTATTTTATAAAAAAATGCCTATTGAATCTCTAAATGAGTTGGTGCTTGGGTGGTGTTTATTAAATTATTTGCATATGAGACATTTTATCTATCTATCCTCATTAATAAGTATTTTTGGGTTTGGTGTTGTTGAGATTGCACGACTTTAAAGTTTAGTCCTTGGTTGTGGTTGAGTGATTTTTGTTAGTAATCATTGTGTATCATTGTGTTTCTTGCTTGAGAACAAGCAAGGTTTAAGTGTGGGGAAATTTGTTAGTATCAATTTTATATTAATTTTTCTATTTTATTTTATTAATATTTAATTAGAATTTGTTTACTTTTTATATTTTAATTAGTGTTTTATTAGTATTTTAGTTATTTAGGTTAGTTTTATTTTTCTTTTTAGTTTCCTAATTATTTTATATCTTTTGATGTCTTTTTTAGGAAATTTCTTAATCCTAGAGTGTCCAGAATCCAAGCCATATTTTAAGAAACTGAAAATAGAAGCCAAAATCCTCAAAAGGCAATAATTTAAGGGCGAAAAATTATCAATTAAGCCCATAGACGAATTTTAGCATATTTCTATATAAAAAAGAGAGTTTGAACTTTAGGAGGAGGATTATCATTTATTTTGGGGATAAAAGGCTACAAAGAATTCAAGCGTGGAACCGAAGAGTAAAAGGAGGATTGAAGATGAGGATCTCTTTGAACGGAGTTTTTTTTTCTTCTATCTTCATCTATCTATTGTATTATATTTGATTCTTTTGTAGTATTAGAATATTTTATCATGAGTAGCTAAACTATTTTTAGGGTTTGGATTTGTGTAGCTAGTTTAGCACTTGTTGGAATTTTATTTTAATCAATTCATTGATTATTGCAGTTAATTTTGTGAGTTGAATTTATTTATATTGCATTTGATTTTAGGCCTGATTGAATGTATGTTTGTGGGTAATTTATTAACAATGAAAATTATGTAAATTGCTAGCTCATAACTCTTAAGACTTGGGTAATTCGATCATGAAAGTAGACGAATCCTTAGGGGATAAAATAAATTACTAAGAAGCTTAGCGAACCTTGATTAATTCATTGACCATGAGAATAGACATTAATTAATTTTGGTATGCTTAATTGATCTCTAGAGAGATTTTAAGTAATTTAGAGTAATTTACCCTTAACCGTAATTAGTGAATTAGTTATATATTAATTCCGTAAATCAAGTGTTGGCTAGTGAAACAAATCCAAGCTCTAATTCATTTCTATTGATTTGATTTAAGTTAATTGATTAGATGGTTTTATTTTTAAATTAATTTATTTGATTATTGAAATTCAATTTAATTTTGTTAGCTAAAAAGATTGAATTAATAGCTAGTACTTAGGACCTTTTCCTTGTGGGAACGATACTCACTTACTATTGTATTACTTGTCACGATTTGTACACTTACGGAGTTGTGCTAACAATTTTAAGATAGTGAAAAATCTTAAGGAGGGTTCCTTAAGGAGTAGATGTAGGTAAGGGGTGCCGAACTTTGATAAAATTGCTTGTGTTGATCTCTACTCTTTCTTCTTTTTCTTGTTTGTTTTATGTTCCAGTTCTTACTCTATTAAGTTGCTTTGATTTTATTTTGTTGATCAAAATCAATGTTTGTCAACTTAAAAGTTAAAATTTAAAATCAGTTTCTCAGTCTCAGAGATTGGCTTACCGGTTAATTTCAGTTTTCTGTGAAGTTTATTTTTAAGCTCAATTCACCCCCTTTTGAGCAGCCTCACGGATCTAACATACACTTTCTTCGATACAACGCTTCAAAAGGTGCCATATCGATACTACTTTGGTGGCTATTGTTATAAGCAAATTCCATTAACTGTACTTACTTATCCCAATTACCTATAAAATCTAACGCTCTAGCTTTAAGTATATCTTTCAATATCCATATGGTGCATTCAGATTGACCATCGGTTTGAGGATGGAAAGTTATACTAAACCTCAATATAGTAACTAAAGCTTCCTATAGACTTGGCCTGAATCGTGATGTGAATCTTGGATCGTGATATGATACGATCGATACCGGTGCTCCATGTAACCTTACGATTTCTTTCACATATAGCTCTACCAATCTGTTCAAGTTATAACTGACCTTGACAGGTAAAAAATGTGCTGACTTTGTCAGACGATTGATGATTACCCATACGGCATTATTTCCTTACTGGGTTTTTGGTAATCCTACCACAAAATCCATTGTGATATACTCCCATTTCCATTCAGGAATTGGTGTAATTCAACAGGATGCTTATGCACCATCTTCACTTACTGACAAGTCAAACATTTTGACACAAATTCAGCTATATCACCCTTTATTCCTTTCCACCAATAACTTTCTTTCAACGTTCTATACATCTTTGTACTTCTTGGATGCATTACATACGGTGAACAATATGCCTCTTCCATTATTTCTCATCTTAATTCACCTACGTTTAACACATATAATCTACTTCTAAACTTCAAAATTCCTTATTCGCTACAACTTAATTCTTTCACTTATCCAATTTCCACATCACTACATAGCCTTTTTATTTCTTCATCTATTCGCTGTGCTGCCAGAATTCTTTCCATTAGCATCGACCTTACCTTTAAAGTAGCTAACACTCCTGGTAGAGTGTTTACTTTAAACTCAGTATCTAACTTTCTCAATTCAATCAATAATGGCATCCTAACAGTGCAGATGTAATACAAACTCCCACTTGATTTCTGACTTAGAGCATCCGTAACCATGTTTGCCTTTCCTAGGTGATACTTTATCGTACAATCGTAGTCCTTTAACAATTCCACCCAACATCTTTGCCTCAGATTTAACTCATTCTGAGCTAATATACTTCAAGCTCTAATGGTCCATAAATATTTAAAATGTTACTCCATACAAGTAATGTCTCCACATTTTCAATGCGAATACTACTGCCACTAATTCTAAGTCATGCGTGGATAATTCTGCTCGTGCAGTCTCAATTGTCTTGATGCATACGCCACTACTCTTCCATTTTGTATTAACATGCAACCAAGCCCTTGCTTCAAAGCATCACTATATACTATATAATGACCTCCTTCCACTGGCAACATTAATACTAGTGCAGTGACTAGCTTCTCTTTCAAAATTTTGAAGCTTTGTTGACAATTCGAAGTCCATTCAAAATTTACATTCTTTCTCAATAATTTCATCAATATTGATGCAATAATTGAGATGTCCTGTACGAATCTCTGATAATATCCTGCTAGTCCTAAGAAACTGTATCTCTGTAACATTCCTTAGTGGCTTCTAATTTATAATCATCGCAATCTTACTAAGATCCACATATACTCCTTCAGCAGATATCACATGCCCTAGAAAGGCAACTTTATTTAGCCAAAACTTTACTAAACTTTGTATACAATTGCTTGGATCTCAAAATTTCTAGCACTGTTCTCAAATACTTCACATGTTCTTCTCTCAATTTTGAGGATACCAGAATATTATCAATGAACACAATTACAAATCTATCTAAATGTGGCCTAAACACTCGATTCATCAAATTCATAACTGTTGCTAGTGCATTAGTCAACCTAAATGGTATTATTAAAAATTCATAATGCTCGTACCTTATCCTAAAAGTAGTTTTAGGTACGTCTGATTTCTTAATCCTCAATTGGTGATAACTAGATTGCAAATCTGTCTTTAAAAATACCTTTGCTCCTTGTAGTTGATCGAAAAAATCTTTTATCCTAGGCAAAGGGTATTTATTCCGGATTATGACTTTATTCAACTGTCTATAATCTATACATAGTCAAAAAGTTCCATCTTTCTTTTTAATAAATAATACAGGTGCTCCCATGGAGAGAAACTTGGTCGGATAAATCTTTTATCTAATAGTTCTTGCAACTGCAATTTCAACTCCTTTAATTATGCCGGAGCCATCCTATATGGTAGTTGCGATATAGGATCAGTTCTGGGTATTAATTCTATTTCAAATTCTATTTCTCTCTCAAGTGGTAAACTTGGTAAATCCTCTGGAAATACATCCTCAAACTCATTTATCACTAGTAGTTCTCTCAACTTTGGACCTTCCTTCCTTTCTTCCATAACATAAGCTAAGTACGCTTTATACCCTTTCCTCAGGTATTTCATAGCCATCATTGCCGATATAATTTTGATAGGTGTTTTCTTATTTTCTCTGACAAATGGTATCTTTTCTCCATTCTCTTTTTAAAATTCTACTTGCATAGTATAACAATTCACGTTTGCTCAGTAAAGACTTAACCCATCCATTCCGAGTATAACATCAAACTCACCAATGAATAAGGATATAAAATTCTACCTCATTTTACCCTCATTAATCTTTATTGAGACGTCCCTATAGACATTCTTACAAACTACACTCATCCCCATAGGCATGCTCATAATGACAGGTTCATTCAAATCACTTACTTTAAGCTTATTATGCATCACATAAGTTGATGATATGAATGAAAATATAGCACCTAGGTCAACCAGTATGCGTGCTAACTTGCCATTAATATGAGCCTTGCCCGTTATTATATTTGGTGACTCTTTGACCTCTAGTTCTGTTATAGCATATACTCTAGCTTATTGTACACCACCAGCTACTATACTTGGCTCTCCTGGTTGGTTTTGAGATGTTCCTACCATACCAGCCATCACTCTTTGTATAGTTGCTGGCCTTCTTACCCTAGTTGACCTTCCACTTTTTTCATTATGAGGGGTATGAGATGCTTGCACTAATGGTTCTCCTGGGTATAATTTTATATAATTCCTCGTATAATGCCTGATCTTATTGCATCAATAGCATCTGACCTCACTTTGATTACACCTTCCAGTATGATTTCTCCTACATATATTACACTAAGGTAACATGTCTCTCCCTTGTAATGCATTTCCAATGCCTATTGTCCTGATGGCATTGTTGGTTATCTCACTGATGCCTAACTTCCTTGAGGTTTATTTCCACCTCCCGACCTCACATTACTCCTGGAGTATGGAGAGAACCTTGATCTCCAACTCTCATTTCCTCTCTAAGGTTGTTGTGATGACTCAACTTGTTAATTAGGCCCATTCTAGGTTGAAGCTTCTTATTCCTTATCTACCTTCTCTTATTCCATCACTTTTTTAACCGAACCTCTAAACGTTATTCCTACATATAAGTTCAGTTTTCCTCTCAATGATATATATAATCCTTCTCAAAAATTTTCACTCTTTCTTTTCTCAGTAGGATAGATGTTCTTTGTGTACTTATACAGATCCTCAAATTTATCAACATATTCTCTGACTGTCATCTATCTTTGCACCAAGTTGATAAACACAACTACTTTCTCCTTCTGGTAGTTTTATCTCAATTAGTCTCTACGAAATTCCTCCTGAAATACTTACCAAGTCAAAACTTCGCCATACAAATTTTGGATTCGAGTCAGCCAATCATCAGCTTTATCAAACATCAGGCCATAAATATTGCTTATCTTCTCCTTGTCACTAAGTTATAATGTTGTAAAGGCCTTCTCTATATTCTTGATCCACTTGTCAGCCTGTCCTGGGTCCAACGTACTATAAAAGTCATATGCTTCACACTTTTTCTTGTATTCAATTATATCTCCAGGTCTTTTGTACTTCTTTTTATATTTCTCAGCCATCACAGATGCCATAGTGTATGCCAATTCTATAGCATCTACATGCATTATTAGTGGCACTAGATTTTTAGCCACATTTTTCTACACTGGTAGTAGTGGTTGTCCATTATGTGCTCTTCTAGGTACATTGAAGTTCAACACTGGAGCATTAAACATCGAACTGTCCTGCTCGCTTCCTGTATCGATTTATCATATATCGTCTCCCTCATTACCAATAAAGGCTACTGATGGAGACGATTCTCGTGGTAACCGTCAGTTTCTACTTATACTTTCCTCTCTCTCTACCAAACCTATCCTATCAGCCTAAACAGCTCGGCCTCTTTCTCTACCTCTACCTCTTGATCTACCTCTAGGCCTACCATGAGCACCTATTCTGCCTCCTCTAGTTCTTGCCATCTTCCTGGAAATTCAAAATCAGTCCATTTTAGTGATTTAAACCATTGAGTATCAGGCTATCAACTAATATCCACCTCACACACATATTTTGTAATTTTTACAAAATTCACTTAACCTGGGTCTCATACCTTAAACTTCCAAAACCTATTAAATCCATCAAAATTTAGGTTTTCAAACATAAGCTTCCAAATCTAAACTTCCAAAATTGGGCTTTCAAACCTAGGTTCTGATACTAAAAACTGTGACACCCCTTCCCACCGATACCTACATCGTACAATACTAATGTCCTTACTGTACGCCCAAGGCACCGATGTAAAAAGGCATCACTTTTAAGTTAAAACCTAACATCCATTTATTATTCAGCATTTTTATATCATTTAACTATCAGAAATATATATATATATATAATGACTAATAATATTCATCTAAGAATAAGTAAGAACAATGGCAAGCTCAAAACCATTGAAATGATGTAATATACATAACTAGTGTTCTGTCACAAGAGGGATAAAAGGGAATAAAGGTTATACATGAATATCTATAAATGTACAACAAAAATGAATATAACCCATATACCAAACATGAAGGTCTAACTAGCCCTGGAGAGTACCGCGATAACTACAACAAAAGTACAGTTACTCCCCATTTCAAGCCCTACCACAAAAGAAAAAGAGAGTCTGGAGGCAGCTAAGTTCAGGTCAGGGAGACCTGGATCCCCATAGTGATCATGTGTGTCACCGTCACTACTATCAAGTAGCCATCTAAAAAGTCATGTCTCTTGGTATGAGTATGACAATCTAAAGCTATAGGCTCTAGAGACACTCTGAAAGATAAAATAGCATCTACATTATACCAGATGAAAAAGTGGACCTCTGTCTCCGCTCCATCCACGTCATAGGTCATCATCGTCTAGAGTATCACCATACTATTTACACTATAAACAATGGCTAACCTATGCTGAAAAAGAAAATAAAAATAAAGTGGTAAGTATTTTCTCAAGAAAATACCCAGTGAGTGGACAAACTACAACGATGTCTCAATAAACAATAGAGATAATCAATAACCAGAACATTTTGAAAATAATCAAATTATTTCCACTTTACTTAAAAAATAATCCATGCAGATTAAACAAGTTTATAGTCAAATCATATGAATCATTTTAGAATAATTCCTTAAAGATTCAAATCTGGCTTTTTAGAAATTAATTCCTTTTTCACTTTCACACATTTTAATCAAGCTTTTCTTTTAAAATTTCATTCTCATATTATACACAGCACAATACAATTTGCCAAAAATATTCAGGAACAGATTAAGTTGCTATCGATATGACGGGTACCAGTTAGCACATCAAAGGTTCAATCTAAGTATGCATACTGATCTATAAACCACTCAGATTAGCCCCAAAGGTATTCATGAATCTCGAGCACTGTCCCAAAGACATTTATCATAATCACATATCTCATTTCGTCAATTCCTTATTGTACCCCAAGTATAAGAATATTAATCACACATGAGTTGTTGTGTCCCGGACACAGTCTTACATCTCACAGAACCCAGCCGTATTCCAGGCATGGTCTTATTATAATCTTTCATTTTTAATATACTTGTGCTCACAAAATCATCACATTTCATAATTATTTATATTTCTGAACAAATTAAAACTCTGTATTACTCTGTGTATCATATATATTGTAAATCAGGGTTAAAAACCGATCAGAATAAACTCAAACAACATTTCAAACTAATAAGGCGTCGGCTCAATGTAGAGGCACCGCCTCTGTACCCATTGAGGCACCACTTTAATAGCATAAAGAGGCGTCCCCTTTGTAACTCACTGAGACGCCGCATGAGAGCCTTTATGGACTGAGGCGTCGTCTCAGTGCACTAGGGCGCTGCCTCAGTGCAATCAGGCGTAGCCTACTCACACTGCTACAACGTTTAAATTTTTAAATTTCATTCAACAGCTCAAAAATCAATTACCAAAATAACCGAAAATCAGTATGAAAATCAGAGGATTGAAGAAAAGAAATCCACTCACTAAAATATAGATTCCTCCCTCTTCTTTTCCTTGAATTAGTTTATTTCATTTCTTTTCATTCAATAAATATAGATTTTTAATCTGTTTGTTTGTTTTTTTAATCTTCCTCTATGAAGTTGTTACCCTTGTTGGGATTTGATTGTTTATCTTTTGTGAAATATGTTTATCTCTTAATTATTATTATTATTTTTTAATCTTCCTCTATGAAATTATTACCCTTGATGAGATTTGATTGTTTATCTTTTGTGGAATATGTTTACCCCCTAATTGTGAAATTTCTGTTGATATTTCTATAATCGGACTCACTTAAAGACTAAAGAGTCGATTTATGGCCAATCTAAGCTATTGAGTGGAGCGTACAGATCGTAGAGTTATACATCAAAAGAGGTCAATGTGAATGGAGAATAGTAATAAAAAATTTTATGATTTGAGTAAAATTTTTATTTTTATACTTCTTAATTGTATTGTTATTGATATTATTTTTTTTATCAAGATTTACTTTGATTTTAAATTGATTTTGAATTAATGAAGATTCAATCTTTTTATAAAAAAAAAATAATAAAACAATGACGTCTCTATTCACTAGTAAACGAGAATTTACTGCAGAACTAGAGTACAGATGACAGGCGAAGCAGGGACGGAACAGTCTATGTCGAGCAGGTTAAAAAAATAAAATCTCAACACACACATATCAAGTAATAATTTGAAATTATGAAAAATTTAGCAAATGGCATTTTTAATATTCCATTACAAACATATACATTACAGCTATTCTATGCATTTGCCACTGACTATACACATACCAGGCGAATGTCCAATTTGTTTAATAATATATATTTTTTTAACAAAGGGCTGAGATTTTACAGGACTTGAATTTTAAAAAGGGTAATGCGTCGTGTCTCGATCCGAGACACGACGCGGGAGGGACAAATTACCAATTTGCTCATCTTGTTATAAGAAATTGAAAATTTTTTTGGGGTAAAAAGGTAATTTTACATGTAAAATTACCATTTAACCTCCCAAATATTTCTGGCCCTCTGTAAAATGGGGAGCCAAAATGGTAATTATTCCGGTCCGAGATTGTCTCAGACCGAGACACTTATCACTACTCTTTTAAAAATTCACAATTATGTCCTTAATTGGATATATCCAGTATTTTTGGGGAAGAATAGTTGAAAAAGGAAAAAAGAAAAATCTCACTTGTGTTACTGAAGAAAAAAAAAATACAAATTAAGAAATTTTTGGAAGAAAATCCAAAGTCACCCTTCAGCGTCACCATTCGAAACTATGACTTTCTGTTTTGTAGACATTTTCATTCTTTCAATGGCTTTCCTCACCTACAAAATGTAACAATAAATTAGTGACGGAGGTCTACAATTGTTAACCCAAATGTGATGATATATTCATGAAATATCCTATAAAAATAAATAAAGAATTTGGCAGAAATTATCTTCATGCATAAAAGCAATTTGTTTGTTATTCATTTTAATTATATAATGCATGTATAAATTATTAATTTAGAGTAAAAGAGTATAATTTAAATTTTTATATTAATAACAAACTATTAATGTTATTCACGTATCAAATAATTATAATAGCCGAGAGAAATTTATTAAAAAAGAAATTAAAAAGTTAATTTACCTCGTCTTCCCAATTTGTTCTTATGGAAATGAAAAGCAGCACTAATGTCTGAGCTAAAACTCCAACAATAAGCCCAATCCAAATGCCCTAGAAGAGAATAATACAACATATTTTAATTTTTGCATGCATGCATTAATTAGGTCATGAACAAAAATATTGTCAGATAGCATAGAGAGTTGAAAACAAAATCTTACTGATACTCCTAAATTAGTTTTGAAGCCAAGTGCACATCCAACAGGGAGACCAATAATATAGTATGTGATAAGATTAACATAAGCTACAATATGTTGCCACCCACTACCAACAGCCACACCTGCCATTGATATGAAAAATGGTTATTCATCTATATCACATCATAAACATTTAATTAATATAACGATTCTATGGTTATTTAGCTAAACAAATACCAATATAATATTAAGATTAGTATTTTTTTTTTAACAGTGTCCCATTGTCAGCTTACACTTATAGGAACCAATATTGTTAGTTCTAAGAATTAGTATAAGGAGGGGTATGACACCATAAATGTGGGACCCACTCATGAAAATCGCCCAAAAATAAATCTTTGCCATGGTCTAAGCCTTATTCACACTTATTTGATATATGTGCATGCATATGATTTTTACCTGTGAGTATAGGTTGAACGCCATTGAGTAGAACAGAGATGGCAAGCAATGGAATGATTTTAATAACGGCTTTGATGACCTCAGGGTCACTTGTAAAGAGTTTGCTCAATCCAACTTGACAAATAAGCACAATAGCAGCGAAAATTATACTAATAATAACGCTGGTCACAATCACTACAATCACTGCAAATTTTGTTACCCTTGGATTT
>CATIWO010305519.1:0-12626 GCA_949673435.1 Macaranga tanarius
CAAATGGGGAAATTTGATTTCCAAACTTCAACAAGGTTACTTGCTCCATTAACAACTTTAGCAATCTTGAACATGGCATCATTTTTTGTGGGCGCAATGAGAATGTCTGTTGCAGGAGGTTTTGACAAGTACTTTGCTCAAGTTTTGCTCTCATTTTACATCTTGGTAGTGCATTACCCTATAATTGAAGGGATGATCTTAAGAAAAGACAAAGGTCGTATTCCACCATCAGTAACCATGTTCTCTGCTATGTTTGCGACGATTTTATTGGCTTTGGGATCTGTCCTTGTTATGTAAATAGTATTTGACTAGATATGGCAAGTACTGAACACTTCAATTTGAGAGATGGAGATTTGTGCTCTTTAAAGTGTTATTCAAGACCATTAATAGTATATATGTTTCCATGTATATATATACATGAAGTGAAGTTCATTAATTTATTCATCTATATTGCGCAGGAAATCAATTAAGCTTGACTGATTGATAACATGTGCTCCTATGACTAATGTGTCAAATTTGCACTCCCAACTGTCTTACAGTAAAATTTTTATAAAATAATATTCAAATAATTAATAATTTTTCAAATAGTATTTTAAACTGATCTCTATTAAATTTATAATTTACTAGATTTATGAGATTATACATTTTATAAAAATTTTATAAGATCCATCTAATATATAAATTAATAATTTTCACTATCTCAATAAAAATATAATATTAATATATATATTTCTTAAATATAAGTCAACTAAATTTTATTTACTAAAATTGATGAATTATATTATAATTTTATTTATTGAAATAATCTTTTTACTTGATTAAATATATATAAAATAAAATAGTCTAATATACATATTAATGATATGCAAAATATTGCAAAAAAATATAAATATATATATCATACTACTTTTGGCCTCACTAAAAAATTCAAAACCAGCCACCTAACATCTCCATCACTTCCTGATGCATTGGACGAGGTCAGTTTTTTTAACTACTTTATATAGTTTAGTTTCATATATATTGACTTAATGTAATAGCTATCTACTGGTCTTCAACAGCATTACGATTCTGTAATCTCCTAAAGAAGAAACTATGTCTTCTCCTGTCCATCTCTGCTCTCCTCAAATCTCCTCTGCTATCATCAATCGTTCATATGCTTTCTTTCAACTAACAGCCTTAATGTTCTTGTTCTACTATAGATTATCTTCTCTTCTTCTATTTAAACCTTTGCTTCCTTATCTTTTAATCTTACTTGCTGAGCTCCTACTTTCTTTAATCTGGCTATGTCGCCAAGCTTATCTATGGAGGCCAGTTTCTCGAACAACTTTCCCAGAAAGGTTACCTGAAAATGGAGAGCTACCCTCCATTGATGTGTTCATATGCACTGCAGATCCCAAGAAGGAGCCACCGGTGGAGGTTATGAACACTGTTTTATCTGCTATGGCTATGGATTATCCACCGGAGAAGCTGTCTGTGTATCTTTCTGATGATGGAGGATCTTCGTTGACGCTGAAGGGTATGCGAGAGGCTTGTGTTTTTGCTAGGTCTTGGCTTCCTTTTTGTACGAAGTTTGGGATTAAAAATAGGTGCCCTAAGGTTTATTTTTCAAGCTCTGAAGATGATCTGCTTCATGATCATGATAGAGCAGAGTATGAAGAGGAAAAAGGGAGCATAAAGGTTTGGACATTTTTTTAATGGTCATATTGTGTTAGTTTGTTGCAAAATTGGTGGATACTTCCACATTTTTTTTTATACTCAGTAGCTACAACAGCCACAACAGTCCTAACTAAATATTCAATACATATATTGTCTTAATTTTTTAGTCACTACTGTAAGGGAATTCGATCTCGGGTGGGATTAGGTATCCTGTGATACCTTAGTCATCATATCAACAACGCGGGACTATATATTATTTTAATAGATGGATACAAATTTTTTATTTTAATATTGTAGGATACATTATATGTATGTGATAGTATATTAATTGTCTTATTAGATGGATATAAGTTTTTTATTTTAATATTCTAGGATACATTATATGTATGTGATATTATTATCGTACTATAAAGAGTTCAATTTTTGTCAAAAGTTAGTTTAAATTTTGAATAATGATACATAACGCGTTGTGCGTCAATCATGCAGGCTAAAAAATAAAAAAAATTAATGAAATAACTTTTTTACCCTTGATATTACAAGGGGCAATAAATATTCATAGAAGCATTTTAATAATTATCGCACCGTGTGATGGTACTGTTCACGTCACATGGCGCGCCAAGAAACATTACCGTTAAATTTTGTGTAGTTTGCCTGTATGTTGTATTAAAATGATATGATAACTTTTATTTTAGTAAGTTAGTAAATAACCCAATAAAATACATAAAGAAGGGAATTTTAATTTTACAATGGAGACACTCAAACTTGCAGAAAAAATACGAGCTGTTCAAAGATAGAGTGGAGAGATCAGAAGAAAATTATCACATTGGTGATAATGATCATCCTCCATTAATAAAGGTACAAGCTAGTTCACTTTGGTGGCAGAATCTAACTTTGCTACACATTGTCACCATTTTTTTTCTACGTACTCTGTAGGTGATCCAAGCTGAGTCTAACAATGAGTCAGATGTCAAACATCAAGCCAAAATGCCTCTTCTTATCTACGTTTCTCGAGAGAAGAGGTCTAATCATGCACACCATTTCAAAGCTGGAGCACTCAATGTTCTTGTACTTCTCTGCCTCTGAGCCTCTGTTTCTTTCGAACTTAACTTTATTTTTTTTATGTCATCTTGCGCATATTAAGCAAGACATTACTGGTACTTGCAGCTAAGGGTGTCTGGAATTATAACCAACTCTCCTTACATATTGGTGCTTGATTGTGACATGTACTGTAATGACCCAACATCTGCTAGGCAAGCAATGTGTTTTCATCTTGATCCAGAAATCTCCCATTCACTCGCTTTTGTCCAATTCCCTCAAAAGTTCCACAACCTCAGTAAAAGTGATATCTATGATGCCCAGTTAAGATCATTCTTTGTTGTAAGTAAATGAAACTCTACTTCTGTTTTTTTCTCTCATATTCTGATCATGCAATCAGAAATATTGTTGCTATTTTACATTTTTGTCGATTATCATGTTCTGTTTCTTGAGGTATGGTGGCCAGGTGCGGACGGGCTTCAAGGTCCAATTTTATCTGGCACTGGCTTTTACATGAAGAGAAATGCATTGTATGACAATATTTCGGTGAAGGGTCAGTGCAACACTCCTTAATATGTGATTGGAAATGGTTGTTCTTCTGCTTGTCCTGATATAACTCTGATGTGATGCAGATATAGAGCAGCTAAAACAGACTTTTGGTCACTCTAATGATTTTATAATGTCAGTTCACAACAGCAATCAATATAACATCCATGACAATACATACTCATCTGCCAAACTCTTGGAAGAGGCACAATTTTTAGCCACTTCTACCTATGAACAACACACTTTTTGGGGTAAACAGGCAAGCAATATTTACTCTCAACCTGCATCTCATTTCACCACAAGAATTATGGATTATATTTTTGAATATTGTTACATGTTTTGATTGAAAGCAGGTAGGATTCTTATATGATTCTGTAGTTGAAGACTATTTTACTGGGATGATCTTGCACTGTAAAGGATGGACTTCAGTTTTCTGTAATCCTTCAAGGCCAGCATTCTTGGGTAGTGCTACAACAAATTTAAATGATACACTAATCCAAGGCACAAGATGGAATTCTGGGTTGATGGAAGTAACCATCTCAAGGTTTTGCCCTTTAATTTATGGGATATCAAGAATGTCTCTGCTTCAAACAATGTGCTACAGCTATTTTGCTCTCCAGCCAGTCTACTCCTTCCCCTTGTGGTGTTTTGCTACTCTGCCTCAACTCTGTCTCTTCAGTGGCATCCCCGTGTATCCTGAGGTAAGTCTATTGTACATAGTTCTTAATTTTAGCTCAAACATCTGCCCAAACTAATACTTCCTACCCTGAATCAGGTTTCAAGTTCATGGTTCATGATCTTTGCAGTCATATTCATAGCATCTTTCTTCAAACATTTAGAGGAGGTTCTCTCGTCAGGAGGCACAGTACAAACATGGTGGAATGAGCAGCAAATTTGGATGATAAAATCTGTGACAGCATACACATATGGCGGCTTAGATGCTATCTTAAAACGGGTTGGATTGAGAAAAGCCAGTTTTATTCCAACAAATAAAGTTGCAGATGAAGGACAAATCACATTATACCAAAAGGGCAAATTCAATTTCCAAACATCAACAAGATTACTTGCTCCTATAGTTACATTAGTCATTTTGAACATGGTTGCCCTTATAGTTGGAGTTGCTAGGATGTTCATTGCTGGAAACTGGAGCAACATGTTTGGACAAGTTTTTCTTTCATTTTACATTGTAGTGGTGAATTTTCCGGTCATTGAAGGGATGCTATTGAGGGAGGATGAGGGAAGTATTCCATTTTCTATAAGCCTCTTATTTTTAGTATTGTGCATCACTTTCCTTTATCTAGGATCTATGGCTCTTTAATTACTTCAATGTACCTATAGTTAATTAGAGTTCAAAATTCAAATGTCAAATCCAATGTATACACCGATTTAAGTTTCTGGCTATAAATTACACATTAATTTTGATTGACACCCAAATGTCTGTCCTATTCATATATGTATGAATGAATAAAGAAAAGCAATTGAAAATTCACATGCATGGTCTCTTCTTCCTCCCAGATATGCCACCGCTCTATAACTGTTTTCTTTCACTTTCAAATCTCACAAGAATACCACCTGAATGTACCTAACTTTCTTCCTTTTCTTTATCTTCTTCAACAACCCTACACTCTCTCCATTATTAAACAATTCAAGAAAACAAAGATTTCCCAAAACCCATTTCAAGATTTTAGCTTTCATGGCTCGAGAACAAGAAAAGCTTCAATACCCACTAGACTCAAACTCATACAAAATCCTAGACGAGATTGGAGTTGGCGTTAGTGCTGTAGTTTACAAAGCAATATGCATCCCTGTCAACTCTACTGTAGTTGCTATCAAATCCATTGATCTTGATCAATCCAGAGCAGATTTTGATAATCTTAGATGGGAAACGAAGACTATGTCTCTTCTTTCACACCCAAACATCCTCAAAGCCCATTGTTCTTTCACCGTTGGCCGCCGTCTTTGGGTGGTTATGCCCTTCATGTCAGCTGGTTCTCTCCAATCCATAATCTCATCTGCTTTCCCTGACGGATTATCAGAGCCATGCATTGCTATAGTTCTTAAAGAAACACTGAACGCATTGTCATATCTTCACAACCAAGGCCATTTGCATAGAGATATCAAGGCGGGTAATATTCTTATAGACTCAAATGGTCACATTAAGCTGGCAGATTTTGGTGTATCAGCCTCCATTTACGAATCGATTACAGGAAAAGGGCACTCCACTTCAGCTTGTTCATCTAGGCTGATGCTTACAGATGTTGCAGGGACACCATATTGGATGGCACCTGAAGTTATACACTCGCATACTGGGTACAGTTTTAAGGCTGATATATGGTCTTTTGGTATCACTGCATTGGAGCTAGCACATGGTTGTCCTCCTCTGTCTCACCTTCCTCTCTCGAAATCTTTGATCTTGAAGATAACGAAAAGGTTCAGGTTTTCGGATTATGAAAAGCACAAGAAAGATAAGGGCAGAAAGTTCTCTAAATCTTTTAAAGATATGGTTGCTTCTTGTCTTGATCAAGATCCATCAAAAAGGCCTTCTGCTGAGAAGCTTTTGAAGCATCCTTTTTTCAAGAATTGCAAGGGTTTGGATTTTCTTGTCAAGAACGTGTTGCATGGATTGCCCAGTGTTGAAGATAGATTCAGAGAAAACAAGGCTATACATGGGATAAGTACTAGTAGTGACAGTGGAGATCAAGAAGACGAGAATCTTGGAGAAATTGCGAAGATCAGGAGAATCAGCGGCTGGAACTTCAATGAAGAGGGTTTTAAGCTTGACCCAGTATTTCCAACAGAATCAAAAGATGATTCAAGTGTTGAGCAGGTTCGTTTTGGAGGTGAAGGCAACGTTAAAGAAATGAAAATTGAACTGAGCGAGTCAGGTGATTCGGGTGAGTCAAGTAGGAGTTCACCTGCAAGAATAGGGGAGGAAGGCAAGGTAATAATGAATATTGGTCATGGTGAAGATGGAATTGGAGATAGAGGTATTGATAAAGATACAATGGTGGGTGGACTAGTGACGTTAAAGAAGAGTTTGGACGAGCAAAGACAGAAGGTGACCAATCTAATATGTCTGCTAGGAGGGAAAGTGACTGGAGAAGAGCAATCAGTGCAAGTGATTGAGAGGTTAAGAATGGAGTTGGAGATTGAAAAGCAGAAGAAGTTCGAGTTAGAGATGGAACTGGAATTTCTTAGACATCTAATTTCTGGTGCGTATAATAGTAGTGGTTCTGACTGATAGTGTTCTTCTATTTACTTTGTCAGATGAAGCCAGTAATACAGTAGTTCCTATATTTTACATAGTTAATATATAGTTGTTGGTTATTGGAAGATTTTTGTTGTTTGTGTGTTTTTGCTCGAGTTGACTAGGTTAATTAGAGTCTATTAAGTTCTAGATACTGGTTTAGACCACAAAAATATGTAATTATTGGTACTTGTTCTAAATGTAAACTTAATAGATAGAATTTTATCAATTTTACAGTGTCAAAAATTGAATGGATGATCCTTTTAATACCTATGGTTCTGCTACTCAACCTTCAGCAACTAGCACTCATTCTTGGTAGTAGAATTTTCAGCTGGCTTAGCATTAAAATTGTAAAACAATTATCACTTTCTTTTTTTACAAAAATATTCCCAACTCCAGAAAAATTTCAAAAACAACCGAATATTGTGCAGGCAGGGCCAGGCTGAAGCTTTGTCCAAAGTGAAAACATTTTTTAGTATGAGGGTTGGGCTTAAATTTCTGGAGTTAGCGAAACAATAGGCCCTTCGTCAAGCCTTTCACTTCACATCTGCACAGTTTAGGCTAAGACTGGTCTACTATTATTGCGTCCAACGAATCATAAACTTTGCCGTGATGAAGACTACAAACACAAAACACACATCTGTCTGTTACACTCACAAGTCACAATCCACAGTTGATGAGACCAACAGTAAATTTTTCTCCTCCAGTTTATTTGATATCCAACTACAAAAGTATATAATAACCACATTAACTTAGTCTATGACAGCTCTTTTATCTTTGCTGTCCTCTCATTTGATAAACATGGCAATGCAACAATTAAAGTTAAGCTCAAATTTTAAGGCATTTTGCATGGTTCTAGTTACTTTAATCCATTGTTCAAAGTCTATGATGAATGATGCAGATGAGGTTGTTTGTCCTTTACGGAGAAATTTGAAAAATTTCGATAATGGTATTTTCGTAAATACAGGTAACTTTGGAGTTTTGGCTTTTGATATTTTTAAAGCCCAATTTCATTGGAAACGGGCCAAGGATCGAAACTCACAAGCTTTACTTGTGAAGTCCCATGTTTTTCGGCCAAATTCCATCGTTTAGGCCTCGAAAAATGTGTTTTAGTATTTTTTTGAACTTTTTCGTAATTTCTTTTTTTTATTAGGATTTGGTTTAGGGTTTTCTATTTAAGGATTTTTATGTTATTTTCGAAGTTAGTTTTTGTTGATTAATTGAATTTTCGTTTATCCCAAAATTCTGTGAATTTTGTTGCCTATTCCCTAAATTTGAAAATTGCAGGTTATAGAAGATTTTCGATTGGCATTCTTGCGCAAATCAACAATCGTTAATATTTATCTTTGACAGACTCTCGCTATATCAATGAGACAGCATTCAGATAGGAAAACATGGCAATTAATCCATTAACACTACTAACTAAGCTCTTCTTTAAAGTTGTCAAAAAAATCTAAGCTCTTATATATATATATATTCTCTGTGGGTTCAAGAAATGTTCATGGCCTAGAATCTACAACTGCATATATGAGTACAAGAGACGGCAACATGTTGCACTGGAGGTAAGTCCTGCAGTTTCGGCTGTAGAACCTTTAAAAATCAAGACTATATATAGCATGGCATGGACTCACCTAATTGGCCACTAGTCTTTCATAATATCTAGAGCTAAATATGGCAGAATCTTTTGTGTACATGGCTTCTCTGATAAAATTTGCTCTCTTTTTCACTTCAAAACAGCAACTAAAATATGGGTGCTCTCAGTCTCAGATGTATAGCCTGTCTTTTGAAATAATGTGTTGGTGTAGTGTAAGCTCAAAACAATGAGATGAAAAAACTTGCTTTGCTTGCAGTGAATTATGGCTATGATACATAGCTATTTTATCCAAAAGCTCAACAAAAGTATAAAATTCCAAAATATTAAAGATGATTTTTTCAAATTTAGCATAAATTATTTCAAATGTAATTGATTTCAGAAATTTAAATTCTAACATTTTTATTATTTTTAATAGTTTATTAACGTATCATATTTTCGATAGAAGTTGTTTTAAAAATATAAGTGAATTAATAGTTGTGATGATAAAAATTAATTAAGGGACCACAAAATTGTATTCATGATATGGTATGGTGAAATTTTGTACCGTGTGAGTAGCCATGGTTGCTACTTGTGGACCGTTTCAACTTAATTAGGAAAAACATCTGGAATTTTAATGAGCTTGAGTAAACAAACGATGATATGGTTCATTTTTGTGTCTTCTTCTTTTTGCTGTTTCGGTTGTGCTGTGGAATGAGTGCTTCGGAATTTGAGCTTCAAGGGCCCAAAACCATTTTATTACAATGGCTCCTTAGCTAGCACCTGAATTCAATGCTAATGGTTAATTATAATCACAAATTAGGCCAATCAGTGCCATCATCATTAGTTATTTATATAAAATCATACACATATTTGACTTTTATTACTTGGTAATAATACTACCTCGCATTAGGTATACTGGACCATTAGTTCAATTGATACACTTTCACATGATGAAAAATTGAATGTTGAGTATAGGATTGAGATTAAAATTGAAAATCATTCTCCAAAAGTGCAATAATAAACTCTTGTGTACCAGAAATAATTTTAATTTGTATCTACACAATACCTATAGCAAAAGTTTATATTTAAGCTTTTTGTTAATTGGTATTTTTTTCTTATCAAAACCAACATATGATTGGATTTAAGCACCTTTACTTGTTCAAAATTAGTTCATTAATTACTACCCATTTCCATAGTCAATCAATTGAGTATATTGAAATTCTATAAATGCTAATTATGTTAATGGTAGAATGTATGATCCTTTGTAGAGAGAAAGCTAGCAATAAGTAATAAATAATCATACATATTAATTAAAAAAATTAATTTGATGAGTTGAATGGTGTGCTTTATGACCAAGAGATTCATGAATCAATTATAGTAAAACTGAGAAGGTGCATGTTTAACCCAATTTATGCAAAAAATTTCATGATAGCAACTTAGTAAAGGTGCAAATACAATGGCAACTTTTCAGAGGTAGCTAGCCATTAAAGAGAAATCATCAAAGAAGCTTTTTAAACCAAAAGAATTCATCCATATCATGCACACTGTTTAATTGATTCAGATGTGCGAGATTCATTAAATCTGTCGTGAATAGTGATCTCCATTTTACAGTTTCAGCATTCATTACTCTAGAACATCAAGTACTTTTTGTCGACTAGTCCCAGTTGATGCCATGATAAATTAATTAATTAATTAATTAGAACTTGCATTACGAAATAAAATTGACACACATCAATTTGGTATTTTTTAATCTCACTGGTGATAAAACCACCTAAATTAAACTTACGTAAGCTTGATTTAATGGCAAGAACAGATTGGTTAGAGCTCAAGAGATGTATCTTTTTGCATCCAAGACTAAAATTTTAACCAATTACACCTAGACAAGTCATCCAGATGATTGAACTGTGGCCATCTACTCATCATCACTGGATGTTTTCTTTACAATTGTTACAAAAACATGATAGTACTTGGAAACAATTTAAAGGGAAGTGAAAATACATTCGGCTAGAGTCTGCTAGATTTGGCAAAAAGGCATGGCTAGCAGCCGAGGTTCTACTTATAGTAAGTAATGACTTAAACATATGGAGCATTTTGTTTTGGTAGCCTCCAATGGGATTTTTCAGTTTCTGTCTCAGAATTTGAGGGGAGGCTTCTTCCTTTATATCTTTCCTGCAACTTTTATTTATCATCAATATTGAATCAGTACTACTCCTCTTTCTTTAAAGACCTCAAGAACCAACTCTACTCTATATCATCACCATACATACATCTCTGGCTAAATTCTTTCTCATCTCTCACTGCATTTCTTGTTTATTTCTCAACATTTCAGAGATGGGTTTGCTTTTATTTTTCCAATTTTCTTTATAAATTAACATCATTTGGTAGCTGGAGTACTGTTTTTGTCCTTTTGTTTTTATCTTGCTAGCTAGGTCTCTCACTGTCCATGGAGAAGAATAGTTTGAGTCACAGCTTGAAAGACCATAGTATTGGCAGTAAAGCCTGCAATAGCAGCAGCAACAGCAGCAACAAAAACAACAACAACAAGAAGCAGATTAAATATTCATGGAACTACAACAATAATAGCAGTCAGAGCTGTGGAGAAGATTATCTAGGCGGGTTTTCATGGCCGCCAAGATCTTACAACTGTAGCTTCTGCAAAAGGGAATTCAGATCTGCTCAAGCACTTGGTGGTCACATGAATGTTCATAGAAGAGACAGAGCCAGATTGAGACAGTCACCTCCTCCAAGAGATGGTCAATGCACTACTCTTAACCTTAACATTAACCCTAACCCTAGTAACCCTACTCTATCATCTTCATTCACTTGCATGTTACCCACCTCAGCTCCTCCTCCTCCACCTCCTGCTGCTCCACTTTCTGCATTATCGTCACCATCTTTTGCTTCTTCTAGCGAAACCAAGAAATGGGCTATGGATGATCCTCCATTTCATAACCCTTTAAGCCCCAAATGCTCGGAGTTAATGAAAACAAGAACCAGGAAATCTTTCTTTGATGCTGCAGAATTCGATGGTTTCACACAAGGAGATGGGTGCAAGTTCTTGAAAAAAGCTGAGATTGTGAGGTTAGATTTGGAGATTGGCCTTCTTAGTGACTCTAAGGAGGAACTGGACTTGGAACTTCGATTGGGATACTCTTAGATGAAGTACTAATTAAGTCAAGCTTTATCACCACCACCTAAATAGTATTTCTAAAGTTGGAAGCCTATATCTGGCTTGTTGCACCAGGTCATGATCAAATTGTAAGCAACATTATGTTTTTAATTAGTATGTTAAAAATTAATCTTGATGAAGATTTTAGAACCAAAGGTGTTCATGAAATCCTCCATCTTCGACTACGTTTTGGCATGTAATTTTGCCAGTTCCTTTAATTTGCTCTGTACTTTATACATAAATACATTATATAAAATCCATCAAGTGCATTTGCCTTGCTAGATTTCTTGTCAGTCTCTTAGATATTGCCAACAGAGAAAGCTTCTGCTTTACTAGCTGTTGTCTTTTTTACTGCTGTACTTTTAACAATTAGAATGTCTGATTGATATCTCACATATACTTTTTATAAAATTTAAGGGTGTGTTTATTTTGAGAAAACTACTCCAGTTTTCTAAAAAAAATTTCAAAATGAAAATAGAAAATAGAAATTTATGTTTACTTTAAATATTTTCATAAAAATCTCACTTGAAAAGTGTTTTCACTGTTTTCCTAATTTTAAAAGAATAGTGGAAAACAAGTTTTTATTTTTTTCTAAATTTTCCTTATTAAAATTTGAAACTGAAAACTTCGTGTTTTCATTTCTAACAAGTAAACATGTTTTACAAATTTTCTATGAAAATGAAAAGTCTTTATTTTCTTTAAAAATTGAAAAATGAAAACAGAAAATAATTCTTTGAAAGTAAACACACCCTAATTCATCCTAGTAAATTAGAATTATCTTTTTTAAAAAATTAGTCTGGATATGGTATAGGCTTAAAGGTGTTTCCCAGTAGGGATCCATTCAGAACACTTCATAATCTAACTAAAAAAATAAGTTATTATATGCAGTTCTTTGTTAGGTTAACTGTAACTTAACAACGTAAAAAATCATTACTTGGTTCAATAATAAAAAAATATGGAAAAAGTAAAAACGTTCTAGAGGGATACGTGCACCCTCTTGTGACAATCTAAGAAATGCGACCAAATTCATTTTTTTAGTGCTCAACGTACCTAAGTGGTAGATGACATCAATAAAATTAAACTAATTAATCTATCAAGATCGAGATAGAGGTCTTCGTGTTCTCGGTCTATCTAGCATCCAAGGAGATTTGCAAGCATCATGCCACATTCATTGAAAGATGACTACGATTACTTGTTGGTTAGTTACCAACATCTTGGACATTAGATTTTGTGTAGTAATATAACAAGTGAGATTGCATGATTGAGCATGAATTATATTATAATGAGAATGTCAAACTTGTATGATACTCATATTCATGCCAATTCAGATTTTTACTCCCTATCATAATCATATGTAGATTATCCTTATTATTTAGGATAAGGATGATATTCTCGCAATT
>CATIWO010305551.1:0-21656 GCA_949673435.1 Macaranga tanarius
TTTTATTTTTAATTAATTAATATATTAAAAATGAAATATTTTTATTAAAAATATTACTTATATATATATAATATTTTTTTGTGTCACTATCAAAAATAAAATTTTATTTAGAGGTGAAATTAGAAAAAATAAGTATATCTCTAACTATATATAAATAAATAATTAAAACTCTAACCCTACTTTTTTTCAATTTTTCTCTTTTTTTTCACCCTAAGAATAATTTTTTCACTTCTCTCTCTTTTTTCCCTCTTCTTCCCTTCTATTTCCTTTTCTCTTCTATTTCTTTTCTTCCTTCTCCCTGCCGCCGAAGCCTTTATGTCGCCGCCATCCCCGCTCATTGCAACCACCACTCCGCCGCCGCAGCTCCTCCTCCTCGTCACCAGCCTCCGGCCAGCACCAGCCATCTCCTTCTCTCTCATTCTCGGTTGAAGCTGTCGAGCAAACAGCTTGAGGCTACTCTTTGCCGCTGCTGCCGCAGCTGGGCTTGTCCACCGCTGCTGCCGCTGTTGGGCTCGTCCACCACTGCTGCTGCCATTTTCGGTGAGTTCCTTTAAATTTCGTCCCTTTTAATTTCCAGTAATTATTATTATTATTATTATAAAAAATTAATAATCATAATTAATATAAATATAAATTCTACTTATGTTAAACGATCTCCTTCTATGTCTCGTTTAACCCAAATTACGCAACAACAACAACAGCAGCAGAATCAGTATGGTGCCGTTTTGCGACAGCAACAAGGGCTTTATGGTCAAGTTTATTTTAGTGGGTCTGCTTCAATTCAACAGAGTTTGCAACAGAATTTGCAGAACCGGCAGCAACTTAGTGGCGGCACTAACTTGTCACGGTCTGCTCTTTTAGGTCATAGTGGGCATCTGCCTATGTTGGCAGGTGCAGGTGCTGTTGCTGCAGCTGCTTTGTTGACCTCGGTGCTTACTCAATTTCATCTTTACAGTTGATAAGTTTACTTCACTAATAATTTTATCTTTATAAGAATGTTTTAAAGTTGTTAATTGTCTTGCTAATGATGGTGAAAGTCTTGTAATAGTAGTCTGTTAGATTCATTATAGTTTGTTTGTTGTTAGACTATGTATTGAGAAATTTTTGTACATGGAAACTAATGGTTGAATGTTGCATCAAAGCCGTTGGGCGCCTTTTTCTTCTTTGGAGTTGAAATGTGGGGGTAATTCCGTTGCTTCAAAGTCATAAGGGTCTCAAGATTTGCTATTATTGCATGGTTTATATTTGCTTGTTATTTACTGTTGGGAAAGGTATCAATAACTGTTAATGCAAATGATGAAGAAGTAAGATAAAAATAATGGAGTGTAGTTGTGAACCATAGCATGACACAACTACACAAGTAAAGAACTGTGGGAACTTTGCCTTATGAAGCTTTGTTGAATTTTCAGACGATAATGTTTGCTATTGAAAATTGTCATGTAATTTTATTTTTGGTTGGAGACCGAGCTTTGTGTCTTTTATGCATAATCATATTTTCTTGAATGAAAATGCAGGTGACTATGTTTGCATGCAGTTTGTCATGTAATTCTACTTATTATTATGAAAAATTAATAATCATAATTAATATAAATATAAATTAATAATCATAATTAGTATAATAAATTATTATTAGTAGTAGTACAATGGAGTTTTTTTTATTTTTTTTCCATTATAGTATTTTATTGGAAATTATTTTTATTTTTATTTTACTATTAACATTTGATTAAAATATAATTTGCTTATTTTTAAACACATTTCAAAAATAATTATCAATTTTTTTTTAAAAAAACATCCATTTTAAAAAAAACAATGGTTTTGCAGTAATTTTTCTTAATTATATAAGAATATGTATTATATAATTGTGATAAATTGAAAATTTAAAATTGGTGATAATTAATTATTTGTCTATTTGTGGTAGTGATTAATTATAATTACTTATTTAAATTAAAATAATTTTATTTAATTCAGATTTATAATTAAAAATAAATTGTGAATGATTAATTGATTATTTAATTAAATAATTTAGTATTATTGTTTGGTTATTTATTGGTTGAATTTTTTGTATTTGATGTGTTAAGAATATTAATACTAAGTGTTTGATTTATTTGAGTTATAAATAAATTAATTAAATGGTAAAATATGTATATTTTGTTTTTAATTTTTATGCTAGGTATATGGTTATATAATGGGATATAGTTTGTATTATTTTGAATATATGGAGGATATAGTTAATTAATTATTTGTCTATTTATGGCAGTGATTAATTCTAATTAATTATTTACATTAAAATAATTTAATTAAATTATTTAGTGATTTATTAAAAATTGATTTATATATGATTTAGTTAGTTAAATTAAATGACTAATTAATTAGTTAAATTAATTAGCTATATCACTATGTGGATATATATATATATATATATGTGTGTGTGTGTGTGTGTGGGTGTTTGGATTTGTTATGTGTGTGAATGTCGATCTGTTTGTATGTGTGTGTGTGGATTTGTTTGTGTGTGTGGATCTATTTGTATTTGTAAATAAAAAATTTGTATGCTTTAATTTATAAATTATAAATGTATAAATGTATAAAGGCAAGTTCGAATAGAGAAACAAGTGTCTTCGGCACTGTTCATTTACTTTAATTCACAACTTTAATTCAAAAACTGTGATTCTGAATTGTGTTTGTAAGGCTTAGTTAAATTTAATTATAGTACGGTAGATAACTAAGCTCCAGTTGTGATTGTGTATAGAAGTGTAGTTGTTTTATTGCAGGATTGGCTCTATTTTAGTAGGGAGATGCCTATATTTTAGGGGAGATTCTGCCGAATTTTTGGTAGAATCCTCGTCTTTATAGGTTGTTTGAGTCTTTTATAGAATTGTAGACGTTAGGAAATACGTTTGTCTATATATATATATATATATTTGTATTATTTAAAAATATGTGATATAAATTTATGTGATATAAATTTTAAAAATAAAGAAATAATATTGAAAAATGTGTTTTCTTAGATATGAGGCATCCTAAATGAAGTGGAGCAGGTAGAGGGACCACTGCTAGAGGTCGCACTGGACGTGGAGATTCTCATCAGAGTACACTATCTACTAAAGGTTGCCCCGCCCAATTACAAAATAATTAATTAAATGGTGAAATATGTATGCTTTATTAGAAATTCAAAATTATATTTAAAATTAATTTTCACAAAAATTATATGATAAAATTATGTACTTTTAATATTATATATATATATATATATATATATTTGTAATTTGATATTTCAATTAACTAATATACAAGTATTTTTATACAGGAAATAAGGCGGCGGATGATACAATTATAACATTGATGAGAGTTTGGAACTTCTGAAGTAAAATGTGATTCGAATAAAATCTTTTAAGATTGATTGTGTAGTAAATTTTTAGAATATCATTATATTTTGTGTGTATGTAAACATTATGATTGTTTTAAAAGTTTTTTATTTTATAAAATTAATTTTTAATGAATTAACTTTTGCATTTAATTATTTTATTTTTTTATTATAATGAATGTTTATATAATTTTCAACAGGTGCAATAATATAAAAATTTAATAATTTTCAACACGTGAAATTCAAAAATTTAATAAAAATACAATTAGCGACGGAAAAATCCGTCGTTAAAAAGCTCCTACATTGGTAGGTAATTTAGTCAGAAATTAGCGACGGAAGCATTTCCGTCGCTAATTAAAGATAGAATATTCTGTCAGTAAATCTAAAAATCCGTCACTAATTTACTGACGGATTTTGAAAATTCATTGGTAATACTTGGCGACGAAGATTTTGCTAGCGGATTGGTGTCCGTTGGCAATCCGTCGGTAATAGTAATTATCGATGGAATTATCGGATTTAGCGACGGATTTTTCCGTCGCTAAATTCAATTTTTCTAGTAGTGTAAAGCTTCAAATGGTGCCATATCTAAACTGCTCTGATAACTATTATTATAAGCAAACTCCATTAAAGGCACCTACTTATCCCAATTTTCGCCAAAATCTAAGGCACTAGCTCTCAACATATCCTCTAACACTTGAATAGTCCTTTCAGATTGTCCATCAATCTGAGGATGAAAAGTAGTACTAAATCTTAATCTAGTACTTAGAGCTTCTTGCAAACTTGGCCAGAATCTTAAGGTAAACCTCGAATCATGATCAGATACAATTGATACTAGCATTCTGTGCAACCTTATTATCTCCTTAATATACAACTCTGCTAACTTATTCAGACTATAACTGATCTTGATAGGCAGGAAATGAGCAGACTTCATTAGTCTATCCATAATCACTCATACTGCGTCATTTCCCTGCTGCGTCCTTAGTAAACCCACTATAAAATCTATGGTTATATGTTCTTATTTCTATTCTGGTATTGGCAAAGATTGCAACAAACTAGCTAGATGTCTATGTTCAGCTTTGTCTTGTTGACAAGTCAAACACTTGAAAACATATTCCGCTATATTCTTCTTCATCCTCTTCCACCAATAATTCACCTTTAAATTTTGGTACATCTTGTTACTTCCCGGATGCATTGCATATGCAGAACAATGCGCTTCTTCCATTATCTCTCTTCTTAATTCTTCTTTCTTCGGCACATAAATTCTCTTCCCCATCCTTATCACTCCTTTTTCATCACAAGTCAAATCTTTATTCTTCCCACTTTGAACTTCTTCAATCTATTTTAACACTTTTTCATCATTATTTTGTGCTTGAGCAATTTTCTCCATTAACAATGGCCTCACCTTCAAGGTGGCCAAATACTGTCAGGTGTATCCACATCAATCTCGACATTTAATCTCCTGAGCTCAATCAACATGGGCATCCTAGTATAATAAATGTAATGCAGATTTCCAATTGATTTCTGACTAAGAGCATCTGCCATCACATTAACTTTTCCCGGGTGGTATTCAATAGTACAATCGTAATCTTTCAGCAACTCCACCCATCTCTTTTGCCTCAAATTTAGGTCCTTCTGACTGAGGATATATTTGAGACTTTTATGGTCGGTGAATATTTGGCATGTTTCCTTATAAAGATAATGTCTCTATATCTTTAAGGCGAAAATCACTGCTGCCAACTCTAAATCATGCATGGGATAGTTCTGCTCATATGTTCTCAGTTGTCTTGATGCGTAGGCAACTACTTTACCTTCCTGCATCAATACACAACCTAGTCCTTGTCTCAAAATGTCACTATACACCATAAATCTACCACCTTCTATCGAAAGAGTTAAATATGAGCAGTAGTCAACTTCTCCTTTAAAACTTCAAAGCTCTACTGGCACTCAGGAGTCCAAATATACTTCACATTCTTTCTCAATAACTTTTTCAAGGGTGATGCAATAATCAAGAAATCTCAAACAAATCTCCTGTAGTACCCTACCAGCCCTAAGAAACTTTAAATTTCTATTACACTCTTAGGTGGCTCCCAATTCACTATAGCCGCAATCTTGCTTGGATCCACATATACTCCCTCGGTCGATATTACATGACCAAGAAATACCACCTTATTCAACCAAAACTCATATTTGCTAAACTTAGCATAATGCTGCTTATCTCTCAAAATTTCCAGTATAACCCTCAAATGCTCTTCATGCTCCATGATAGACTTAGAATATACGAGAATATCATTTATGAATACGATTACAAACTTATCCAGATAAGATTTGAACATTCTATTCATCAAGTCCATGAATGTTGCTGGTGCATTCGTTAAGTCAAATGGTATCACCAAAAACTTATAATGTATGTATCTTATTTTAAAAGCAGTTTTAGAAACATCGGACTCCTTAATCTTCAATTAATGATACCCTGACCTCAAATCTATCTTAGAAAACACCGTAGCTTCTTGGAGCTGATCAAATAGATCCTCTATCCTCGGCAATGGGTACTTATTTCTAACTATAACCTTATTCAGTTGCCTATAGTCTATGCATAATCTCATTGACCCATCTTTCTTTTTAATAAATAACACTGGTGCTCCCCATGGAGAAAAACTTAGTCTAATAAAACCTTTATCCAATAACTTCAACAACTGCACTTTTAACTCCTTCAGTTCTGCCGGAGTCCTCCTATACGGAGCCTGAGCTGTACCCAATAATAACTTAATCTCAAATTCAATATCCCTATTAGGTGGTAATCCTAGCAACTCCTCAGAAAATACATCTTTAAACTCATTTACTATAGGCACTCTCCTCAAATCTATCTCCTCTATCTTTTTATCCACCACAAAGGCTAGATAAGCATCATACTCCTTCCTAAGATACTTTATAGCTGTCATAACTGAAATTATCTTAGTTGGAGCTTTTTTTATTTTCTCCCACAAAATGAATCTTCTTACCATCCTCCTTTTCAAATACTACTCACTTCTCAAAGCAATCTATATTCACTTTATAGCGACTCAGCCTATCCATACCTAATATAGCATCAAAATCACTAAGAGGTAAGGGTGTAAAATCTTATTCCATCTCATCATCACCTATTTTAACCACAACATCTATAACGACTTTATCACATATCACACTGACTCCCATAGGCATGCTAACTAATACTGGTTCATCTCTATTAGCTAACTCAAACTTATTATGCAGGATGAAAGTAGATGATATAAAAGAGAAAGTTGCACCAGGATCAATCAACACACATGCCAATTTATTACAAATAAAAACCGTACCCCTAATTACGTCTGGTGCATTCTCAGCATCCTTCTCGGCCACTGTATAAATCTTTACTTGTTAAACATTTTTTACGGCATTAGTTTATCCTGTAGGCCTCTCCTGAGCCTGTGGAGCTCTACTGGCCTCACTTCTAACACCAGTAGATCTTACAGTAATATGGGGCCTCCTAACTCTTCCTATTCTAGGGGCATTCTATCCTTGTACTGAGGGTTCCCCAATTACACCTTTGGTGCATTCCCATGCATAGTGTCCAAGTTTATTGCACTTAAAACACCTCACACTACTTCGACCATAACTATGCACATGGTTCTTCCAGTATAAATTGCACCAAGGTATTGCTGTTCCTCCTCTTAAAACATTTCCAAAATTATTTGGTCGGAAAGATGGTGTTGGCTATCTCACAGACATTTGGCTACCCTGCGATCAAACATTTCCTCCTGACCGCTAATTACTTCTTGAATAGGGATTAAACCTTGACTTCCTATTATTATTACCCCTTCAGGGTTGCCTCGAAGATCCTTCTTGATAAGATCTCATCTGATTGGAAGTTTCCAACTCCTTGTCCAATCTTTCCTATTCCATCACCTTTTTAACCCAACCTATGAAGGTTATTCCTGCATATAGATTCAGCTTTCCTCATAGAGAAATATGTAATCTATCTCAAAACTTGTCACTTTTGGCCTCTTGCTAGGATACATATCCTTTGTATACTGGTATAAATCCTCAAATTTGTCAGTGTATTCTCTAACAGATATTGTTCCCTGTACCAGATTTATAAAAAAAGCTTTTCTCTGCTTCTGAAGAGTTTCAGTTAGGTATTCTCTACTAAACTCTTCTTTGAAAAACTGCCATGTGAAAGCTTCCCCATACAAATTTCTCACTCTCATAAGCCAATCATCCGCTTTCTCAAATATGAGACCATACACATTGCCAACTTCTCTTCATCACTAAGCTGCAATGTGTTGAAGGCCTTTTCCACCGTTTTGACCCATTTATTGGCTTGTCCTAGGTTTAAAGTTCCGTGGAAATTATAATCCCCACACTTCTTTGTATGCTCGATGATATCTCCGGGCATCCTATACCTCTCACATTCTGCCATTACCGTTGATATTGTTCTAGCCAAATTGGTAGCATCTATGTATACTACCGGAGCTGTTGGCTGGTTAGGCACATTCATTGGCATTACTGGTAGTGGCGCTTGATAAACATTCCTCACCCTTCTAGGCACATGATCAAAGATCAATGCGGTTGCAGCTGAAGTAAAGCTACCTTGCAAACTATCTGCTCAAACATCCTAAATATCATCTATTTCGTTGCCAATCAAGGCTGAAGATGGAGATGATTCTCTTTGAGATGTTCGACTCCTAGTTAGAATATTCGCTAGCTCAACTGGCCTGACCCTATCTGGCTGGACATCACGTCCTCTACCTCTACCTCTAGCCCTACCACGACCTTATTTAACTCCTCTATCTTGATTTCTTAATAATCTACCTCTAGTTCTTATCATTTTCTGAAAATAAGATCACAAAAATTTAGTAATTCTCATCATCATCTTATCATTATACTTTCCACAATTAATATCCACCAACTTAATATTTCTTAATATCTATAACATATAACATAATACTTTTTAATGTCTACAGAACCTGATAACTTGGGCTCTGATACCAAATTGAAACATCCCTTATCTACTACCAATACCAAATGCTTAACCAAAGAAATAATAGTAATAGAAATATTATCTTAATCTATTAATTCTGACACCATCAAGAGCGATAGTGAAATTTTAATAAATATCAACTTTTTCATCTTCCTATAAAGATATCATCTTAATATATCACTATAACAAATTTATCTTAGTTGTCATTGATTTTTTTTTTATTTTAAAACAAAATAGTGGTGAGTAATTTCACAAAGAAATTACCCAATGAGCAGCTAAATAAACCTTTTTGTGAAAAGATAATAACCATGCGGTATTCTATTCACAGTACAATATTTATTTGAAACATATAAAGCTTATAACTGCACATAAATATCAAAATGCTATTTCAAAATAGTAAAGCTTCATTTTTCATAAAATATAACCCAAAACTTCATGCTCATAACAACTAATTTAATAATATCATGGATAATAATATAAGGAAAATGCATAATAAGAATTATGTGCTTTTCTAAAAAATTGAACTCTCAACAGTAAGATAAACTTGAAGTCTTAACTTCTCGATTAATAATTTAATGCGGAGTTCTTATACATTTGAGAAATTATCAAATCATACTTTCATAATTTAATCACTTGATAATTATTCTATTTAGGTGTCTCTAGAGTTGAGAATTTCGTTCATTTAAACATTTGGTATTATTATAGTCAAGTATATCTTTTTCAATTTGTAATTCATATAAATATTATTCATAAATAATATATTCCCCCAACTCTTCTCAGAATTGACAACAATATACAAAATCAATCTCTTTTATACATCTCAATTCTTTTTTCATGGCCCATACTGGCCAATTCACAAGATCATTCATAAGATCATTCACAATACCTCGTATGCATACGGTATAACCATAAGGATTCACCCCAAAGACACCTCTAAATCTCTGCGCTGTCCCAAAGATAGTTATAATTCAAGTGGCTAACTCATCTCATATATACATATATATTACCAACCCTTACTTATTCATATATGTATCAATATAATCTTTGTGAAATATTCATATAATTAGTAAGGGTATAATTATATCATTTCGATGTTTATTTTTATACATTCACAGAACTTCTGAACTTTGATTTTCTTTCTATAAATGATTTAGTCTCTTTATCTGAGACTTATAAATCTTATGTCATTTCATCAATAGGAAGTATTTTTCAATCATTTTTATGTTCTAGTACATTATTCCAATGTTCAGTTCAAGTTAATATTCAAAAATTTAAAGATTTAGGCCAAAAAGGTCACGAAATAGGGTACGGAGGCGTCCGCCTCAGCCACATAGGTGCTAGCCTCTGTGCAATGATCTATGAGGTGCACAATAGGGTGCATGCCTCATCAGTGATCAGGCGTGTACCTGTTCACCTCTGGAACACGTATAATAGATGAAAAATTATAGAATTCTAACACAAATCTTAATTTTACTATACTAATTGTTCATATATCATGCATAACACTTCAAACCACTATCAAGAACACTAGAAACTACTAAAAACGCTCTACATCTAATGGAAATCATCAAGAATTCAACATTTATAAACAAAATTTGCTTTAAACCAAATCTAAAAGAAAAACCCATTATAAATTAAAGCCACTCAATAATTTCTCCTACTTGATTTTCTTGTTCCTCTTTGCTGGATTTTGAATCTTGGGGTTTCAGAGCACTCTCCTTTCTTCTTACTCTTTATTCTCTTCTTCCCTTCTCCTTTTTGCCCTTTTCTTCTTCTTCTTCTTTCTTTCTCCCATACCGATTCCTATAGAATCCTACAACTCCAACTCCTCTTTTTCACTTCAATCCCTTATCTTTCCTTTCCTTATCTTTTAACCCTTCTATCTTTAATTCTTTCAATTACATCCTATTTCTTTTCAATTGCATCCTTCCAAACTTCTATTTAATAAAATTTCTTTATTTCTATATTCTCAATATTAATAAATTGATAATAATTACTCGTAATATTCTCAATCTAATATCATCAAATTAAATGTATATAATTATTATTAACTTAAATTAATCTGGTTTAAGAACACGGATGTTATAGATTTAAAGGCCATTTAGGCGGTGCCTCAGTGGGCATAGAGGCGATGCCTCTGCACTGTGCCGAAGCCTCAGTGGTGTAAAATGCTATTTTGAGTTGATTCTAATTAGTGTTTAATCCAGATTTGTAATATATATGATTTACAAAGTAAATACAGAGTTTTGATTTGGTCAGAAATATAAATAATTATAAAAATGTGATTATTTTGTGAGCATATATACATTGAAAGAAAATGTTATTGTAAGACCGTGCTCAGAATATAGCTGGATTTTGTAAGATGTAAGATTGTGTCCGAGACACAACAACTCATGTATGAATGATATTTTTGTACTTAGGGTACAATGAGGAATTGACAAAAATGAGATATATAATTATGAAAACTATCTTTGGGATAATGCACAAAATTCATAAAAGCCTTTTGGGCTAATCTGAGTGGTATATAGATTAGTATGCATACCTGGATCGAACCTTCGATGCGATGATTGGTGCTCACCACATCAATAGCAACCTGACCTGTTTCTGAATATTTTTAGTAAATTATACTATGTTGTACTGTGTTGTGCATAATATGAGAATAAAATTTTGAAAGGAAAGGTGATTGAAATGTGCAAAAGGCAAAAAGGAAGTTTAAGTTCTGGAAAACTGGATTTAAATCTTTAAAGAATTAATTTAAATGATTCTTTTAACTTGATTATAAACTTATTTAATCTTTATAGATTATTTTATGAGTAAGGAGGAAATAATTTTGATTATTTTTAAAATATTCCGGTTATTGATTATTCCTATTGTTTCTTGTGATAGCGTTGTAGTCTATCTACTCACTGGGTATTTTCTTGAGAAAATACTCACCACTCTACTTTTATTTTTTTTCAGCATAAAATATATATATTGTACATAGAATGGCTATTCATTGGATAGCTATGACTTATGATGTTGTCGAGGAAGAGACGGAGGTTTATTACTTTGTCCGACACGATGCTGATGCTATGGTATCTTTGATGGTATCTTTAGAGCCTATCTCTGTAGACTACCATACTTACACAGAGCAATAGGACTTCTTAGATAGTTGTTTGACGGTTGTGACAGTGACATATGCGACCACACCGGGGGTCCGGGTCTCCCTGACCTGGACTTAGTAGTATCCAAACTCTCTTTTCTTTTATGGATGGGCTTGTGATGGAGAGTAACTACATTTTTATTGTAGTTACTGCGGTACTCTCTAGGGCTAGTTAGGCTATCATACTAGGTAGATGGTTTATATTTATTTTTGGTGTATATTTGTATATATTCCTGTATAATCCTCTCTTCCTTTTTAGCTCTCCTATGACAGAACACTAAATATGTATATTATACTAATTCAGTAGTTGTTGATCTTGCCATTATTCTTGTTTATTCTTAAATGAATACTATTAGTGATTTTAAATATATATGTTACTGATAGTCGAATGATATGAAAAAGCTGGAGAATAAAATGATGTTAGGTTTAAACTTACAAGTGACGCCTCTTCACGATGGTACCTCAGGTGGACAGTAAAGGAGCATGGTGCTAGCCGACGAAGATGTTAGTAGGGAAAGGTGCCATAATTTTTGGTATCAAAGCCTAGGTTTGAAAGCCTAAATTTTAATGGATTTGATAGTTTTCGAAGTTTAGAATATGAGACCCCAGGTTAAACAATATAGTGAAAATTAAGGAATATGTGGATGTTAGTTGATAACTTGATACTCAATGGTTTGAATCACTAAAATGGACTAATTTTAAATTTGCAGGAAGATGGCAAGAACTAGAGGAGGTAGAATAGGTGTTCATGGTAGGCCTAGAGGTAGACCAATAGGTAGAGGTAGAGGTAGAGGCTGAGGTATCCAGGCTGGTAGGATGAGTCGGGTAGAAAGAGAGGAAAGTGTAAGTAGAAGCCGACGTTCACCATAAGAATTGGCTCGATCAGTAGCCTTTGTTGGTAATGAGGGAGAGATATGCGATGCAGGAAGCGAACAGGGCAGTTCGATGTATAATACTCCAGTGCTAAACTTCAATGTATTGAGAAGAGCACGTAATAGACAACAACCACTACCAACATAGGAAAATATAGCTAACTTCCTAGTGCTACCAATAATGCATATAGATGCTACATAATTGGCACGCACAATGGCAACTGTGATGGCTGAGAAAGATAAAAGGAAGTATAAAAGACCCAGAGATGTAATTGAACATGCAAAGAAATGTGGAGCATATGATTTTTATAGTTCGTTAGACTCAGGCCAAGCTGACAAGTGGATCAAGACTACAGAGAAGGCCTTTACGATATTGTAACTCAATAACCAGGAAAAGATAAACAATGTTTATGGCTTGATATTTGATAAAGCTGATGATTGGTACTAGAGTCCAAAATTCGTATGGCAAAGTTTTGACTTGGCAAGTGTTTCAGGAAGAATTTCATAGAGAATGCTTGATAGAAATTATCGGAAGGAGAAAGTAGCTGTGTTTATCAACCTAGTACAAGGATCGATGACGGTCAGAGAATACGTTGATAAATTCGAGGATCTATATAAGTATGCAAAGAATATATATCATACAGAGGAAAAGAAGAGCAAAATTTTTTGTGACAGATTGCATATATCCTTGAGAGGAAAACTAAACTTGTATGCGAGAGTGACATTTAGAGGTTGGGCTAAAAAATCAATGGAGCAGAAGAAGCTAGACAAAGAATTAGAAGCTTCAACCTAAATTAGGCCTAATCAATAAATTGAGTCATCACGACAACCTTGGAGGGAAAATGGAAGTAGAAGATCAAGGTTCTCTTCATACTTCAGGAGTAATATAAGGTTGGGAGGTGGAGATAGACCTCAAGAAAGTCAAGTATCAGTAAGATAACTAATAGTACCAACGAGAGATATGTTAACTTAGTGTAATATGTATAAGAAAAATCATACTGGAAGGTGTAATCAAGGTGAGGTCAGATGTTACCAATGTAATGAGGTCGGGCATTATGCAAGAAACTGCACAAAAATATACCTAAGAGAAACATTAGTGCAAGCATCCCACACTCCTCATAATGTACGAGGTGAAAGGTCATCTAGGGTAGGAAGGCCAGTTGTTGTACAAAGAGAGACGGTAGGAGTGATAGAACCTCCTCGGAATCAACTAAGAGAGCCAAGCGTAGTAACTAGTGGCATACAACAAGCTAGAGTATATGCTGTTACGAAGCGAGAGGCTAAGGAGTCACCAAAAGTGATAACGAACAAGGCTCATATCAATGGTAAGTTAGCACACATACTGGTTGACCCAGGTGCTACATTATTATTCATATCATCAACTTATGTGATGCATGATAAGCTTAAAGTAAGTGATTTAAATGAACATGTGATTGTGAGCATGCCTATAGGGATAAGTGTAGTTTGTAAGAATGTATATAGGGACGTCTCAGTAAAGATCAATGAGGATGAAATCAGGTAGAATTTTATACCCTTATCCATTGGTGAATTTGATGCTATACTCGGAATGGACGGGTTAAGTCATTACTAAGCAAATGTGAATTGCTATACTAAACAAGTAAAATTTAAAAAGGAGAATGGGGAAAGAATAAAGTTTGTAGGAGAAAATAAGAAAATACCTATTAAGATTATATTGGTAATAATGGCTATAAAATACCTAAAGAAAGGGTATGAAACATACTTAGCTTCAGTTGTGGAGGAAAGAAAGGAAGGTCTAAAGTTGAAAAAACTACCAGTGGTGAATGAGTTTGAGGACGTATTTTTGAAAGATTTACCATATTTGCCACCTGAGAGAGAAATAGAATTTGAGATTGAATTAGTACTCAAAACTGCTCCTATATCGCAAGCACCGTATAGGATGGCTCTGGCAAAATTAAAGAAGTTGAAAGTGCAGTTACAAGAACTGTTGGATAAAGGATTTATCCGACCAAGTTTCTCTCCATGAGGTGCACCTGTACTATTTATTAAGAAAAAAGATGGATTTTTTCGATTGTGTATAGATTATAGACAGTTGAATAAGGTCACAATCTGAAATAAGTACCCTTTACTAAGAATAAAGGATTTATTTGATCAATTGTAAGGAGCAAAGGTATTTTCAAAGATAGATTTATGATATGGTTATAACTAATTGAAAATTAAGGAATCAAATGTACCTAAAACTGTTTGTAGGATAAGGTACAAACATTATGAATTTTTGGTGATGCCATTTGGGTTGACTAATGCACCAACAACATTTATAGACCTAATGAATCTAGTGTTTAAGCCATATTTAGATAGATTTATAATCGTGTTTATTGATGATATTCTAGTATATTCGAAATCGAGAGAAGAATATAAAAAGCATTTGAGGATGGTGTTAGCAATTCTGAGAACTACGCAGTTGTATGCAAAGTTTAGTAAATGTGAGTTTTGGTTAGATAATGTTACGTTTCTAGGGCATGTGATATCTACTGAAGGAGTGTGTGTAGATCCTAGTAAGATTACGGTGATTGTAAATTAGAAACCATCAAATAATATTACGGAGATATAAAGTTTCTTAGGACTAGTAGGATATTATCGAAGATTCGTATAGGACTTCTCAATTACTGTGTCACCATTGACAAAATTGTTGAGAAAAAATGCAAAATTTGAATGGACTAAAAAATTGTCAATGAAGCTTCAAAATCTTGAAAGAAAAACTAGTCACTGCACTAATATTGATGTTACCAGTGGAAGGAGGTCATTATGTGGTGTATAATGATGCTTCAAAACAAGGGCTTGGTTGCGTATTAATGTAAAATGGAAGAGTGGTAGCGTATGCATCAAGGCAATTGAGACCGCATGAGCAGAACTATCCTATGCATGATTTGGAATTAGCAGTAATGGTATTTACATTGAAAATATAGAGACATTACTTATATGGAGTAACATGTCAAATATTTAAGGACCACAAGAGCTTAAATTATATTTTAACTCAGAAAGAGTTAAATCTGAGGCAAAGATGCTAGATAGAATTGTTAAAGGACTACAATTATACGATAGAGTATCACCCAGGAAAGGCGAACGTGGTTGCGGATGCTCTAAGTTAGAAATCAAGTGGAAGTTTATGTAACATCCGCACTATTTGGATGCCATTGTTGATTGAATTGAGGAAGTTAAATACTGAGCATAAAGTAGACACTTCTAATATAGTGTTAGTTACTTTAAAAGTAAGGCCGCTGCTAATGGAAAGAATTTTGGCAGCACAATGAATAGATGAAGAAACGAAAAAGTTGTATAGTGATGTAAAAAATGGAAAAATGAAAGAGTTAAGTTGTAACGAAAAAAAATTTGAAGTTTGGAAGTAGATTATATGTGTCAAACGTAAATGAATTAGGATGAGAAATAATAGAAAAGGCACATTGTTCGGTGTATACTATGCATCCAGGAAGTACAAAGATGTATAGAATGTTGAAAAAAAGTTATTGGTGGAAAAGAATGAAAGTGATATAGCTGAATTTGTGTTAAAATGTTTGACTTGTCAGCAGGTGAAGGCAGAGAATAAACATCCTACTAGATTACTACAATCCTTACCAATTCCTGAATGGAAGTGGGAGTACATCACAATGGATTTTATGGTAGGATTGCCAAGAACCCAGGAACGAAATAATGTCGTATGGGTGATTGTTGATCGTCTAGAAAGTCAGCACATTTCTTACCTTTCAAGGTTAGCTATAACTTAAACAATTTAACAGAGTTATATGTGAAAGAAATCGTAAAGTTACATGGAGCACTGGTATCGATCGTATCATATCACGATCCAAAATTCGCATCACGATTCTGGCCAAGTCTGTAGGAAGCTTTAGGTACTAAATTGAGGTTTAGTATAACTTTCCATCCTCAAACCATAGGTCAATCTGACCGCACCATACATGTATTGGAAGATATGCTTAGAGCTAGCGCATTAGATGTTGGAGGTAATTGGGATAAGCAAATACCATTAATGGAATTTGCTTATAATAATAGCCACCAAAGTAGTATCGATATGGCACCTTTTGAAGCACTGTATGGAAGAAAGTATAGAAGTCCAATCTACTTGGAGGAAGTCGGAGAAAGGAAATTGTTGGGTCCATAACTTGTACAAATGACTATGGAGAATAATTATGTAGTTTGAGCAAATTTGAAAACGGCACAAGATAGACAAAGAAGCTAGCTAACTTTAAGCGAGCCGATATCGAATATATTGTTGGTGAAAAAGTATTTTTAAAGATATTACCATTGAAAAGCATGCTGAAATTCGGTAAACGTGGCAAATTAAGCCCAAGATTTATTGGACCATACAAAATAATTGAACGTGTTGGGCCGGTGGCTTATCGATTAGCTTTACCCCCTAATCTATATGGAATTCATGATGTTTTCCATTTGTAGATATTGAGAAGATATAGAAGTGATCCTTCTCACATACTACAGACAAACCGGTGGAGTTGAAGGAGAATTTGAGCTATGAAGAAGAGCCAATATCAATTTTGGCAAGTGATCAAAAGGTATTGCATAATAAGATTATTCCTTTAGTCAAAATATTATGGAAGAATCATTCTCGTGAAGAAGCTACATAGGAATAAGAGAAGGATATGAGACAATAATATTCGTACCTATTCTCTTCAGGTGCGAATTAGATTTCAAACGAGCATTCTCCAAATTTCGATTATGAAATTTCTTAAGTGGGGGACAATTGTCATGTCCGCACCCGAATAATTAAAGTTATTTTGGGTCAGGACTAAATTGTAATAAAAATAAGTTTGGAGAAAGAACTTAATTGAAAGAAATAAAATTAAGGGACTAAACTATAGTATGGCCTAAAATGCCATATTTTTGTAGATAAAAAGAAAAAAAAGAAAGAAAGAAGAAGAAGATAAAGCAGCAGCCGAAGAAGAAGAAAGGAAAAGAAGAGGGAGGAACCAACATTTTATTGAGTGGATTTCTTTTATTCAATTATCTATTTTTTCTATTTCTTTATGCTAATATTCGGGTTGTTTTTGAGTTAATTTTGAGTTGTTTGATGAAAATTTGAAAATTTTAACATTGCAGCAGTGCGATTAGGTGGCACCTGATTGCACTAAGGCAGCACCTCAGTGAGCACTTAGGCGACGCCTCATTAAGCCATTCAGGTGGTGCTTTAGTAATTTGAAGGCCATTCAGGCGGTGTCTTAGTGGCACAGAGGCAGCGCCTTTGTTCTGTGCCGACGCCTCAGTGGTTCAAAATGATGTTTTAAGTTATTTCTGATTGGTGCTTAACCTGAATTTGTAATAAACATGATTTACGAAGTAAATATAGAGTTTTAATTTGATCATAAATATAAACAATTATGAAAATGTGATAATTTTATGAGCATATGTACATTGAAAGGAAAGGTTGTAGTAAGACTGTGCCTGGAGTACGGCTGGATTCTGTGAGATGCAAGACTGTATCCGGAACATAACATCTCACGTGTGAATAATATTTTTGTACCTGGGGTACAATGAAAAATTAATAAAAATGAGATATATGATTATAATAATTATTTTTGGGACAGCGCTCGAGATTTATAAAAGCCTTTGGGGCTAATCCGAGTAGTATATAGATCGGTATGTATACCTAAATTGAACCTTCGATGTGCTGATTGGTACCCACCATATTGATAGCAACCTGACCTGTTCCTGAATATTTTTGGTAAATTGTACTGTATTGTACTGTGTTGTGCATAATATGAGAATGAAATTTTGAAAGGAAAGGTGATTAAAATATGCGAAAGGCAAAAAGGAAGTTTAACTTCTGGAAAGCCGGATTTGAATCTTTAAAGAATTAATTTAAGTGATTCTTTTGACTTGATTATAAACTTATTTAATCTTTATGGATTATTTTATGAGTAAGGTGGAAATAATTTTAATTATTTTTAAAATGTCCTGGTTATTGATTAATCCTATTATTTTTTACGATAGCGTTGTAGTCTGCCTACTCACTGGGTATTTTATTAAGAAAATACTCACCACTCTACTTTTATTTTCTCTTCAGTATAAAATATAAATTGTATATGTTGTACATAGAATAGTTATTTATTGGATATCTATGACTTGCAATGTTGTCGGGGAAGAGACGGAGGTTCATTACTTTATCTGACATGATGCTGACGTTATTGTATCTTTGAGGGTACCTTTAAAGCGTATTGTTGTAGACTACCATATGTTAGTGATGTGCCCTAGGCCAATTATGTTATGGCCATATTGTGATTTTGTAAATTTTACATTATAATAATGAGGCATTTTATTATATTGACTCTGTTAAATTCCATGAATATTTAACTTTATTTGAGATCATTAAGTGTGTGACTTGATGGTAAAACTCTTAAATGAAAATGAGTTATATTCTAAATTATCCCTAGTCAGTCTTTATTGTGGAAAAATAATGAATGAAGACTAGTATGAGATTGACTGATGATTATATTTACTGATCATGTATACGAGATATAAAGTCAAGTCATAGGTACATAGGATGTACTAGATTGACCTACTATGAGAATACTACATGGAGAATTGTCATAAGTTATTCTAATCATAATGATGTTATTATAGTCCTCTGGCCTGAGATTATCATATAGTCCTGCATGATGAGTTTTATATTTTGACAAATTCTAATGTTACCTTTAATAGGATGATATAATAGATTGTGATTGGATATAAAATGAATCATGTGAGGAGTATGAGTGATCAAGAAGGAATTTGTCCCTCACTAATCATGAGGAGGATATCTATGGGCCCCTCTATAAATTAGACTAAGTATAAATGCATGGTCGTGCTTGAAATCAGTTGATAAGGAGTTATTAATTTTAATCTAATTAAGATCGAGAGATAATGTGATTGAATTATTAAGGATGACATAAACCATGCCTTATGTTCAATCAAAGATATCATGAGACAAAAGGACTGTAATATTATTGTTAATAGGTTGTGTCGGATTACTAACCTTCACATGACTTGGGTAGTCATAATGTCTTGCTAGAGGCCACTTATGACTTATGGACTACCAATGAGATTGGAGGCCCATTGCCAATGTTTTGTGAACCTACAGAGTCACACACATAGAATAGACCCAAAACAGATATTGGGCTTATCATCCCAATAAGATATTTTTCTCTATTATGTGTATATATTTATAATTTATTTATGGTAAATGTTATCATAATTAAATTATAAATTGAAATTAAATCTCTTATAGATAGGGATAAACCAAAAGGAGTTTTGGTATTTATGAATGACTAAGGAAACCCTAGATGAGATGTGTATATATATATACACGTATCACATATAGGGAGTAGTCTCTGAATATCATTATTCATAAAACTACGTTCTTTAAGAAAGAAATACACAGAGAGAAAAATAGAGAGGAAGGTTCTAGCACACCATATCATTTTGGCTGTATTATTTGTGTGGATACTGGTAGAGGACGTTGCTTTTAGTTATGTCTGTATTTTGATAGAAGAAAATGAAAAGCTCGAGGTAGAGTGTCACCGGAGTGAACCTCCCCTCTTCCTTCCTACAATCTTGCATTTAAACTCGTCTTGGTAAGATTATAGACTCGGTTTTAATTGATTTAATCGATCTATTTGGATCTTAGAATGGGTTTTGGGTGTTAAAAATTTTATTTTTCCGCTGTGTGACTGACCTGAAACCCAACACCCTACTTACATAGAGTGACAAGACTTCTTAGACAGCTGTTTGATGGTCGTGACAGTGACATATGCGACCACACCGAGGGTCCAGGTCTCCCTGATCTGGACTTAGTAGCATCTAGACTCTCTTTTCTTTTATGGATAGGCTTGTGATAGATAGTAACTATATTTTTGTTGTAGTTACAACGGTACTCTCCAGGGCTAGTTAGGCCATCATGCTGGATATATGTGTTATATTTATTTTTGGTGTACATTTATAGATATTCATGTATAACCTTCTCTCCTTTTTTAGCCTTCCTGTAACAGAACACTAAATATGTATATTATACCAGTTCAGTGGTTATTGATCTTACTATCGTTCTTATTTATTTTTGAATGAATACTATTCGTGATTTTAAATATATATGTTACTAATAGTCGAATGATATGAAAAAGCTAGAGAATAAAGTGATGTTGGGTTTAAACTTAGAAGTGACGCCTCTTCACGTCTTTGCCTCGGGCGGACAGTAAAGGAGTATGGTGTTCATGGTTTTAAAAAACAGTAACGGCCGTGATCGCGGTCGTGGCCGCGTGTAACGAAAACGGGACTGTAACGCTGTAACGTAACGGTAACAGTCTAGCGAGTCGTAAATTTTTTTGAAAAATTTGTAAAGTATATTAAATTTAGTGAATTTTTAAGAGAAATTTGAAATTTAAATATACAAATATGTTATAAATATAAATGTTAAAAATATATATATATATATATATATATATATACTTAGTCCATAATTTTATAGCATAATTAAATTAGCATTAATTTTTATTCATAAAATAATATAAAATTATTAAAATCTCAAATATTATATAAACATAATATATAATAATAATTACCACTAAAAAGAGTGTCTAGGTGGATCTTGAGGAGAAGCAACAAATGGGGACATATGTCATTTAATATAATATAATGGTGAAGCTTTCTAGAAGCACCCATTAAAAGTGAACCTGTGAGACCCACAACACGTGGCCTCAAACAAACTATACACATGCTCAAATTATGCAATCCATAATAGCATAAATACATATAGATAGATGTCATGCACATTCATTACTCAATTATATATCATTACATTCAAGCAAGTGAAACAATTAACAAATTATATGTATATTTCTTTCTTATGGAAACAGCTTGACCTTGCTAGACATGAGAGTGAATAACGCTCACCACATAACTCCAAATTACTTGATTATATTTTTAATATAAATTAGACACATAAATTTATAACATATCCAAAATTTAGCTCAATACAAGATCTACAAAATAAATGGAAAATTTTTGAATTTTAGATATGTGTCCTGCACAAGTATAGTGTGAGCAGGTCACGTTCCATCTAGAATTTCTCAAATTATACAAGTCCAATTGCAAAACCCTTTTCCAAAACTTTAGTTAACACATAAATAAACAACTTTTATATTTTAAAATATTTTAAATTCAGCCTCTAAAGTCCTCATATCAATTGAGCAAAATTGGACTACCTGCAGAAAAAGCAAGCAGAACCAGTCCCACTCCAAGTATGATTTC
>CATIWO010305572.1:0-24698 GCA_949673435.1 Macaranga tanarius
CTTATTTAAAATTTAACTATTTGTATAGAAGATATTTTATCAAGTGGTTGGGAAAGAAGTTTTCAGTGTCCATTCTGGGCTACGTGAGACAGGATGAGACACTAAACGTCCACCTCGGGCTATATGAGACGGGGTGTGATAATTTCTACCATTTTCGGGGTGCAGAATGCCTCTACAGGTCAATCAGGCGCCGCCTGATCGATCAGGAGGTGACTCAGTGTGCTGAGGTGGTGCCTCAGTGCATTGAAGAGGTGCCTCAATACTGAGGCTCAATGCACTAAGGCGGCATCTCAGTAACACTGAGGAGGTGCCTCTATGATTGGAACCGACAAAAAATGAGCTTAAACGTAAAATTTTGTAACCTAACCTCAACCAAAAGCATGTTAACATGCATATAAACACTAAAGTCACTCAAATTGACATGAAATAGGTTAAATGGAACCTATTTTATTAATAATACGAGTGATGAAGTTACAGACATATGTAACTATGTGATTGAGTCTAATAGGTGAACTTGAAGTTAGTATGGACATATGTAACTATGTGATTGAGTCTAATAGGTGAACTTGAAGTTAGTATGGACACTTACTTCTCAAATAAAAAGGGACGTTTGAAAGTTTAATCCTCAAATTTGATTATTTATATGAAGTGAAATCAAATTATGGACATATTGAGTAACGAGTATAAATTCTTAAGTCTCAGACATAGAGACTAAATTTATGTTAAAAAATAAATTAAACCGAGAGAGTGTCGAAATAAGGAAATCAGAGATATATGTATTATTGAGTTACAAATATAAGATATTGGGTAATTGAATTCATTGAGTGAATTTGAAGTTTGATGTGGATCCTAAGTTCTTTGAAGGAAGAAAGGGTAGTTTAAAGTTTAATTCCTAAAGTAAACAATTATGAAGAGGTTATCAAATTTTATCCCACTTAAACGTTGTAAGGATAAGGGCTTTAAGTGGTTAGTCATAAAGCATGATAATATTCAATGAACTTATAAGTTTTAGAGGTAGAGGCTAAATTATATTAAATAATAATTAGTTCAAGAAGATGTCGAGATGTGGAAAAGAGAAATTTAACTAAAGTAATTGATGTGTTTTAAATGGAATTGGAACAAAATCTTATAAGGTTGAAATGGTGACATTTAAAGTAACTGTATATATATACTCAAATCCGATTCCTTCTTGATAAGGATATAAAGACTCAAGAAATAGAAAGTTAAGTGAGAGCATTGAACCATCCAAATTTTAAAATGAATATGGAAAGTATTTAAGTCTCTGACATAGGGACTAAAGTTATAGTAAGCCTTAATGAAATCCAATATGAAAATGATATTAAAAATTACGATAATAATGATTAAGTAGGGAAGACATTGGAGCTTTATAATAGAATGACATTTGAACAATGTTATTCAAAATGGATATGGAAGTAAGGCATGAGAAAATATGAAAGACACACAAATACATGATAACTCTTAGAGAATGAGATAATACTAAGTGTAAAGGCACTAATAGTTAGTAAGACCATGTCTGGGACATGGCAAAGGTTAGTAGATGTGTATAGTCGTTGCTAGTGGGCCGGATACATATTTTACCTTATAGATGTAGAGGTAAGATATATATATAATACCCCTATGATATTCAACAAGAGAACTATATTGGAAATTCCAATAATGATACTTAATAAAAAGAAATACAAGTGATACTGGAATACATAAGAACTCCCAAGGAATGTTATAATCTTAAGTGTATATGGCACTAAGAGTTAGGGATTCCATGTATGAGACATGAAAAGTTTGGTAGTTATGTATAGTCAAAGCCTAGGGCCAAATACACATACTACCATATAGGTTTAAATCCATATCAATTACATGGTAGGGTTGGTAAGTGTGCATAGCCGTCGCTTGGCACCGGATACACATGTTACTATATAGATGTGGTTGGTAAATATGTATAGTAATTGCCTGGGGCCGAATACACATGTTACCATATAAATGCGAGATGGTAAATATGTATAGCCAATGCTTAGGGCTAGATACATATGTTACTATAAAATGTGTATAGTCGATGCCTGAGGCTGGATACCTATGGTAAATGTGCATAGCTGATGCATGGGGCCAGATGCATATGTTATCTTATGAGTTTACGATGGTAAGTGTACAGTCGTTGCCAGGGGCCAGGTACACGTTACCTTATAAGTTGGGAGTATGCATAGCCATTGCCAACAACTGGGTGCATATATATCCGAGATATATATATATCTGATGCCTGGGGCCAGGTACATATATCAAACTAGCTTAACACTCGAGTTATTATTAGCTTAAGTGTTGATCACACTTAAGTGGCATTATCATAGTTAATTGTGTACTGATTTATATCAATTAGAATTTAGTAGAATACTGAACCGTAGTATGGTGGAAATTATGGTACTATGGGTATTGTGTACTGTGACGATACTTTTATTCTGAGCTTGGTTATGATGTCGTTAGTGAATTTATCAAAGTGTGTTTATTTTTGTATTTATTGATTTATCCTATTTTACTACTTAAAATAGGAAAGATTCACTTTATGGTTGAGATTAGGATAATATGTGTATAGGGCAAGTGATGATGCTATATGAGAAACCATTATAGTGTATTTAATTAATTTAATTTACTAATTGAGCCTCTAGTATTTTTGTAAAATAAAAAGGGGATTTTGTTGGATGATTTAAGAGAGTGCATATATGCAGTCATTTTTGAATATTAGTATCACTTAAATATGAATACAATATTTTAAGTTCATTTGATTTTTATTACTATAATAAAAGAAAAGGGAGTTAAGAGATTTTCTCATGATAAGAGTTTTAAAGTCATATTTTTATCCACTCACTAGGTAATTTTTGTACGAAATTAGTCACACTCTTTTATTTAAAATTTTCAGTATAGATGTTTAGTATATGCTTAGCTAGCAGCTGAAAGATGACAGTGTTGTAGACTACAACGACCTATAAGATGGATGGAATGAAGATCTCTAGTGTTGTGTGTGTGTGTGTGAGAGAGAGAGAGAGAGAGAGAGAGAGAGAGAGAGAGAGAGAGAGTCATTAGAGCTTGTTATGTTGTTTTATCTTGAAAATCAGTTGTATTATAAACATTACTCATATAGTTGTAATAGTTATGTATTTATAGTACGTTAGCACCAACGTATAATATATATATTTGTTGTACAATAGTGAGGAAATTGCCATCAAATATAAGTTTCTTGAAGATATATAGAATTTGATTCAACCTTAATTAAATTGAGTGTTTTATTATATCATATTGTTAAGAGATTCTTTCGGTTAGTTAAGGTAATAATTCTCCTATCATAATTTCATTAGTTAAGTATACTAGTGGAGTTAATGATGGGTAGGGGTATTACATAATGAAATATATTTTATTGTTTTTAAATAAAGGCTACATAAATAAGATTGGTCCCGTACAAAATAGGACGTTAAAAATGCATATACAATTAAATACAAAATTATAACCAATAGTATAATGATATGATGATCAAATCTTAGGCTAATTGTGACACCAAAAATAGAGACCAAGGTTGGTGTCATGTATGTCTCTTCATGAACAACTTTTTTTTAAATATATACAAATGTATTATATTCATTTTTTATGCATCAATATTTTTATTTTTATTTTAATATTTACACACACATACACATATATATACATTAAAATATTTACTAGAAATATATTATTATACATTTTTATTCTATTTAATTATATTATTTTTAATATTTAAAATTATAAACATAAAATATTTTTAAATTAATATGTACAATTGAAGACAATTGAACATATAAATACTTAATAACAGTGAATGCAAAATTTAAGAATTCTAAAAAACTTAATTAATATCTTTAATGGTCATCAAATATATAAAGTTCAATATTTGTTAATAGTTCTATCAAACACGTCACATTAATCAACTAACTAAAGCTATCAGTTAACAGTTATCAGCAATTAGCCATAGTTCAGCCAAATAGGCCCTTAGTCATTTTGTGGCCAAATTTACTCATTGGTTCTGTCTTTATGCATCTCAATTTTTTTTTTGTTAGAAAATAAAAAGGGTATAAATGAATAAATTGTAGGATCTAGCTACAAATAGCAGCATATGAATTATTAAGATCCATAAAAAATTAAATAAGTTTTTGGCATAAATCGAATAAGGATACAGATTTTGCTACCCTATGTGTGCAAGGTTCAACCTTAGAGAGTTTTGCAAGTTCACCATAAAAAAATTTTAATTTACCAAAATACACAACAATGGTGGAAGTACCTTATTGAACCAATGCAATGTCACACATCATTTCATAAATTATGGGTTTGTTGTAATGTCATACATCAGTTCTTAAAATTCTTGAGCAGTAGAACAATGAAAAATATTGTCAACAGTATTTACTGAAATAACATTTGAAAGCCATAAAACAACTATATCATTAAAATGATTCTATAAAGAGATATTATAAGCAGATGGTTGATAAGGAAGAGATCCATCAATTAACATGATTTTACAAACAGAGTTTATTTTTATCATTTAAAGCCATTTTCATGGCTTTAGATCATGTATAATACTTGTCACAAGTCAAAGGTTATAACATAAGAATAGCTCATAGATTATCTAAAGGGTGAATTGTGTATAGTGAGAAAAGATTAAGAATAATTATTTGTATAGGATGTGTGGTTGAGAAGGTTAAGGAATTGGTAGACATGATATAGAAATCGGCTATTAAACAGACTCTTCTAATAAGAACAAAAAAAAAAAGAGAATGAAAAAGGACGAAAAGAGGATTATAATGATTTTATTAATGCTCTAATACCATGACAAAATCAATATATAGGAATGGATTTGTGAGAATGAGATGTATTATATTACTTTTGAATAAAGGCTATGTAAATAAGATTGGTCCAATACAAAATAGGACGTTAAAAATACATATACAATTAAATACAAAATTACAACCAATATTATAATGATATTACGATCAAATCTTAAGCTAATTGTGATACCAAAAATAGAGAACAAGGTTAGTGTGGTGTATGTCTCTTCATGAATAACTTTTTTTAAATATATACAAATGTATTATATTCATTTTTTATATATCAATATTTTTATTTATATTTTAACATTTACACACACATACACATATATATACATTAAAAAATTTACTAGAAATATATTATTATACATTTTATTTTATTTAATTATATTATGTTTAATATTTAAAATTATAAATATAAAATATTTTTAAATTAATATGTACAATTGAATACGATTGAACATATAAATACTTAATAACAATGAATGCAAAATTTAAGATTTCTAAAAAACTTAATTAATATCTTTAATGACCATCAAACATATAAAGTTCAATATTTGTTGATAGTTCTATCAAACACTTCACATTAATTAGCTAAATACAACTATCAGTTAACAGTTACCAGCTATTAGCAACAATTTAGCCAAATAATTCCTTAGTTATTTCGTGGCCAAATTTATTCATTGGTTTTGTCTTTATGCATCTTAATTTTTTTTTTTGGTTAGAAAGTAAAAATGGTATAAATGAATAAATTGTAGGATTTAGCTACAAATAGCAGTATATGAATCATTAAGATCCATAAAAAATTAAAAATATTTTTGGCACAAATTGAATTAGGATACAGATTTTGTAGCCCCACGTGTGCAAGGCTCGACCTTAGAGAGTTTTGCAAGTTGACCCCAAAAAAATTTTAATTTACCAAAATATACAGCAATGGAGGGAGTACCTTGTTGAACCAATGTAATGTCATGCATCAATTCATGAATTATGTGTTTGTTGCAATGTCACACATCAGTTCTTAAATTTCTTAAGCAGTAGAATAATGAAGGATATTGTCAATAGTCTTTACTGAAATAACATTTGAAAGCCATGAAACAACTATATCATTAACATGATTCTACAAAGAGATATTTGAAGTAGATGGTGGATAAGGAAGAAATCCATCAATTAACACGATTTTACAAACTAAGTTTATTTTTATTATTTAAAGACATTTTCATGGCTTTGGACCAGGTATAATACTTGTCACTAGTTAAAGGTTTTAATATAAGAATAGCCCATAGATTATCTAAAGGGTGAACCGTGTATAGTGAGAAAAGATTAAGAACAATTATTGATATAGGATGTGTTGTTGAGAAGGTTAAGGAATTGCTAAACATGATATAGAAATCGACTATTAAACAAACTCTTCTAATAAGTACAAAAAAAAAGGAGAATGAAAAATGACTAAAATAAGGGTATAATAATTTTATTAATAATCTGATACCATGATAAAATCAATATATGGGAATGGATTTGTGAGAATGAGATGTGTTATAGTGCTTTTGAATAAAGGCTATGTAAATGAGATTGGTCCAGTACAAATTAGGACGTTAAAATACATATACAATTAAATACAAAATTACAACCAATAGTATAATGATATGATGATCAAATCTTAGGCTAATTATGATGCCAAAAATAGAGAATAAGGTTGGTGTCGTGTATGTCTCTTCATGAAAAACTTTTTAAAAATATATAAGTATAAATTCATTTTTTATTTATCAGTATTTTTATTTATATTTTAATATTTGCACACACATACGCATATGTATACATTAAAAAATTTACCAGAAATATATAATTATACATTTTTATTTTATTTTATTATATTATTTTTAATATTTAAAATTATAAATAGAAAATATTTTTAAATTAATTTGTATAATTGAATACAATTGAACATATAAATATTTAATAACAATGAATGCAAAATTTAAGAATTCTAAAAAACTTAATTAATATCTTTAATGGTCATCAAACATATAAAGTTCAATATTTGTTAATAGCTCTATCAAATACTTCACATTAATCAGCTAACTGCAGCTATCAGTTAACAGCTATTAGCAATAATTTAGCCAAATAGGCCCTTAGTCATTTCGTAACAAAATTTACTCATTGGTTCTATCTTTATGCATCTCAATATTTTTTTGTGAGAAAATAAAAAGGGTATAAATGAATAAATTATTTTTGAAAATGATCTTATAATACTTTTTAAGTTACATTTAGGTACTTAAAATATAATTGTATATGATTAAAAGAATTTGAGGAGAACAATAGCTAAACTGATGCAAATTTTTGTATAGGCTATAATTCATTTTTTTTAATGAAAGATTAGGATCCAATTGTTTTTCCAAATAATATAATCCCAATTTCCAAACAAAATTTGGATTAATGTAAGTTAAACTGAGACTGCAAATGAATTTAGAATTAGTTATTTATATGGAAGATTTTAAAGGCTGCTCTTTTTATTTTTTTTTGAAAAAAAACATAAATCTTCTCATTTATAAGAATAATTTTTGTTTATTTTGATAAAAAAAAATTACATAATAATAAATATATATTTAAGAAATACAAATATAAACATGTTTTAAAAACCTTTAAAAATCTTCATCCATTTTTTTTAGAGAAAAGGTAAATCTTTCATTCATTGAAGATGAAAAATGTATATTGATTAACAAATAATATACATAAGGCACAATCAAGAAGTATTAAAATAAACTATTACTTAAAATGTGATAATTATTTGTTGTTATTTTTTAATTGTGTTAATAGAGCTATTTTAATTTGCAACTCGGCGATCTGTTCATTTGACAATCTTTATACTCAACTCCATAGCGTTTATTAGCCATAAATTGACTTTATGGACTTTATTTGAGTCTAAATATAGAAATATTAACAAAACTTTCATAACAAAGAGAACTATAAACTTCATAAAGGATAACCATAAAAATTTCATCAAAGGATTAAGAACTTCATGAAGGAAGATTCAAAAATTCAAACAAAAAACCAAAAGATCAGAAATTTGTATTGTTGACTATTTGCATGAACAATCTCAAATAAACATTCGTTTTGACTTTAACAATTAATTTTGAACCTCTAACTTGTATGTTTAAGTGTGTATTTAAGTTAGGATTAAAATGACACTTAATGGGTAATGTATGGAAGTGAAAAAAAGTCATTCAAAGGAAGCATGTCTTTCTCATGATTTTGATCACAACCATACGCGTACCATCATAACCGTGAGTGTACCATCATGACCATGAGCAAACAAGTCATGAGAATTACATTTAAACTTTTGGATAGGACTTCTCATAGCATTTCTCATAATCCTCCTCATAACTATGACCAGTATCCTTACGAGTGATATAGACACCTTCTAACGGCTATATCAAAGCTCCAACGCCTAGTTTTTCAAAGCTTATAATTATGAGCATCCCAAATCTTGTAAAAAAACTAAAATATCATTAAATAAAGATGGAGAAATATTGGGGACGAATTTGGAGGACTCTAATAGCTAGTTTTAGATCCTCCATTATAAATACAAGCTCAAGACTTCAATTAAAAAGATTTAAAAAGTTGGTGGATCAAATTTATAATAAAAATTTATTGAGCTAAAATTTATTTCTTTCATATGTTACTTTATATATTCATTTATTGTAAACAAACTCTTATTGAGTTTGTATCTACTTTTCTTATGAGAGTTGGGTGTGTGATTAGTTGATAGGATTCTATCTTCCACTCATTCTTGGGGTTAAAAAGTGGGTAGTGAGAATCAATCAACTTAGGGCTGGTGTTGTAGAGGTTATATATTAGCCTTAAAAACACTTATAGAAAAGGTTTAAGCATGAAGCTTGTAAACACTTGAGAATTAGTTTAAGTGTGAGCTTGGAAAATATTTGGTAAAAGGTCATGAGTGAGCCTAGAACTCTCATTATTGTAAGGTTGGTATTGAGCCATAAAAATACCTTATTGTAACAATCTTGGTAATAAGATTGCAGTGGGTTTGAAAATTCTAACTTTAGGATGAGTTAGGTAGAGGAGTAAGATTAGTTGAAAATCCAAACCTCTATAAATTATTATGTTCCTTTGCCCTTTTTTTTTGTTCTTATTCTTATTTCTATTATTATTCTTGCTCGTGTCTTTTATTTCCTTCTAATTAACTTAACCTCCAAAATTTTAATTAGCCTTATTCACCCGTCATCTAAGGCCACTTTCATTTGGCTTCAGACCATAATTTCTTTGTACTTGATTACAAGAAATAAAGATCATAGGGAGTGAATTTCTTTTTTCTAAACCTATAGACCATTTGTTAATGGGAGTGATTACACCTTTTAGAAATACAAAATTGAGCTATACACTGATAATGATCTTGTTAAATTATGAGATGTAATTATTGATGGGTGGAATCCTCATATGGAGATGGTTAAAGGTATTTAAGTTCCAAAGGAATAAAAGATTGAGAATCAAAGTCAAAAAAGAGTGTCAAAGGATCCTTTATAAGGAATTGGAAGTCCAATATCAAGGAATCAAGTTAAATATACTAATGTGGCGCTTAATAAGTTAATTTACATCCTTCTAGCTAATAAAAGTATACATTTTAAATATATTAAAGTAGAAGAATCATCACCAAGGCTTATTAATATATTATTGGTGAGTTTTCAAGGCTTTGATAGAGTTTTAGGGTCAACACGCTTGTGTCCATTCCCATGTCTATAACACACCCTGCAACATACCTATGTCGTGTCCACATTCAGCACTGCCTACTTTTAGGGGTTTGAACACGGCCGCCAACATGGGTTGGTTAATTTAAAGGAATTTAGGTGTGGGTTGATTTAATATTATTAGGGTTTTCTTACTAAGATCACATCATTTGATATCAGAGCTTTGGCTCATTAAAATTCAAGTTTGATTTAAGTTTTCAAGTTACCTTCAATGGCATTCTAAAAAAAATATTGCATAATTATTCATCATTCAAATTGGTGTTATTTCAATTTATTCTTAAATCCACATTCTATCTTGTGAATTTATTTATGAGTTGCACATCAAGTGAAAAAAAAAAAGAAAAAAAAGAAAAAAATTTGAAAAAAAATTAATTATTATTGTGTACATCCAATTGAGTAAGCCTTGTTAAATTCTTTGTTGTTATTTAGTTTATTTTCTTTTCATAAAAAATTCTAATATTTATTCGTCACACCTTCATTAATTGCTTCTAACTTGTTTGGTCATTTTCTTTGACTTCTTAATTTTTCTTGTTAATTCATACTGTCCTTTAAGTTTTCATTTAATTTCATTGGATACCGTGGTGTTGAGAAATTGGGGAAGTTCTCTATAGGTAATTTGATTTGGTGAGAAATCGTAGTTATATTAAGAACCTATAAAGAATAAACTTAGGTTGTGTGATTGGTAAGATCAATAGAACGTCTAAACACGAGTGGAGTGATTTGGTGAGAGAGAGGAGTTGAAACATGTAAGGGAGTGATTCTGAGGTCTTATTTGCTACTAATTGTTTAATCTTAATCTCTAAAAATGTCATAAGGATCGTAGGATCAAAAATTGGAGAGCATAGCAGTGAGCATGAACACCTTAATAGCTAAAATAAAAATGATACAACTGTTATATGGCAATTTGAAAGATCAAGTTAATTAGATAAATACTATAATAGTAGAGATCCAAAAGGGATAGTCCACTAACAACCAAATGCGCCAACAGGAGACGGATTTTATCGAAGATGTTGGTAATAATTTGAGAACATTTACTACAAGGCGTGCACCATTAAGGGAAGCTAGGAGAGGATGGATTGTTGAAAAGGAACCAGTGGTGGATTGAAACATAGGGAGCATCAAGATGACACTTGTAATATCTGTGTCCTTAGGATAGGATTAGTGAGATTTGCAAATAGTTTAAGATATAATAAAATATGTTTAAGTTTATTTTTGGAAAAAATTGTATTTAAAAGAATTAATTATAAATAAAATAAAATATAGAGAGTTTGGATTAAATTGAAAGAAAAATATAATGTGAGGATTTATAAGATAATGATTAAAGAAACGAAGGATTAAAAAAAAGGGTTCTGCATCAAAAACGCATAGGAAGAGGAAGAAGAAAAAAAAGAAAAAAAGAAGAAAAAGAAGAAGAAGAAGAAGAAGAAGAAGAAGAAGAAGAAGAGGAGCAAAAGTACTGTAGCCAGGGTTTTAACAATATCAAGATTTCTCAGTTTTGATCTTCTCATCAAGTGAATGAATATCTTTTATTGTTTTTCTTTAAGTTTTTAGTTTGAAATATTTGAGTTTAATGTTAAAATTTATGGTTTTTGTTGGTAAAAAATTATGCCTATTTATGTTCAAATGCATGTTTTAGAGTGTTTGAAAGACTAAAATTGATATTGTAGTTATAATTCTTGTAATTAGGATAAGAATAAGTGTTTTAGGATTGAATTCTGTCAAAATTTTACAGTAGATCATGTTTGCACTGTACTCAGGCGATGCCTGAGAAATGTTGAGGCAGCGCCTCAATATATAGAGACAACGACTCAGTACTAAGGTGATGCCTCAGTGAAGCTGAGGCGGCACCTCTATAGGTTGGTTTTCTGGTACAAATGGATTAAAACGTAGACTTTAAAATGTAAACTCAACCCCAAAGAGTTATGAATATGCATGACCATTAGCATTAGTGTGATTTCATAAAATCAAGTAGAACAAGATCTGATTATTATATAAAGTAAAATGGAGTTCATGATATATCGGGTAAAGAGGATAAATCTTCAAGTCACTAACCTAGAGTTTAAATGTATAAGTTAAGTTGTGTGAATTTAGGTACATATGAAAACTAAAGTATGAAAAAAAATTAGAGATATACATATATTATTGAGTTGCAAATAGAAGTTATTGGGTAATTGAATTCATTGAGTGAACTTGAAGTTTGATGTGGATCCTAAATTCCTTGAAGAAAAAGGGGTAATTAAAAGCTTAATTCCTAAAGTAAACAATTATGAAGAGAATATCAAATTTCATTCAACTTAAATGTTGTAAGAATAAAGATTTCAAGTGGTTAATCATGAAGCATGATAACATTCAATGAACTTATAAGTCTCAGATATAAAGACTAAATTATGTTCAATGATAACCAGTTCGGGAAGGTGTTGAAATGTGGGAAAGAGAATTAAACTAAAATGATTGGTGTGTTTCGAATGGAAATGGGATAAAATCTTATAAGGTTGAAATGATGACATTTAAAGTGATTGTGTATATATATATATATATATATATATATATATATTCACTGGAGTATATATATATATATATTCACTAGAGTATTTTATATTTTGTCTCTATATTAGAGACATTAACACCTTCTCTATTCATTTAAAATTTTTGATGTTGCAAAACTCTCTATTTCTTAATATATATATATATAATCGAAAGCATTACAACATCCAAAATTTTAAGTGAATAGAGAAGGTGTTTATGTCTCTAATACAGAGCCAAAATATAAAATACTCAAATGAAATTCAATATGAGAACTATATTGGAAATTCCAATAATAAGGCTTAATAAGAAAGGCATGAAGAAATATGAGAGATACAATGATACATCAGAACTCCTAGAAAATGATATAATCTTAAATGAATATAATCTTAAAGAAAAAAAAGAAGAAGAAAGAAGAAGAAGAAGAAGAAGAAGAAGAAGAAGAAGAAGAAGAAGAAGAGGAACAAAAGTACTGTAGTTAAGGTTTTAACAACATCAAGATTTCACAGTTTTAATTTTCTAATTTAGTGAGTGAATATATTTTATTATTTTTCTTTAAATTTTTAGTTTGAAATCTTTGAGTATAATATTAAAATTTATGGTTTTTGTTGGTAGAAAAGTATACCCATTTATGTTCAAATACATATTTTAGAGTGTTTAAAAGAATGGAATTGATATTGTAGTTATAATTCTTGCAATTAGGGTAAGAATAAGTGTTTTAGGATTGAATTCTGTCAAATGTTTACAACAAATCACGTTTGTAATGTACTCAAGCGGTGCCTGAACGATCAGGCAACGTCTCAATAAACAGAGACGACACCTCAGTATTAAGGCGGTGCCTTTATATATAGGAGGCGCCTCTGTAGGTTAGTTTTGCAGTATAAATGGATTAAAATGTAGACTTTGAAATGTAAACTCAACCTGAAAGAGTTATGAATATGCAGGAGCATTAGCATTAGTATGATTTCACAAAATCAAGTAGAACAAGATATGATTATTTTATAAAGTAAAATGGAGTTCCCAACACATCGGGTAAAGAGGATAAATCTTCAAGTCACAGACCTAGAGTTTAAAAGTATAAGTTAAGTCGTGCGAATTTAGGTACATATGAAAAATAAAGTATGAAAGGAAATAAGAGATATATATATATAGTATTGAGTTGCAAATAGAAGTTATTGGGTAATTGAATTCATTGAGTGAACTTGAAGTTTGATGTGGATCTTAAATTCCTTGAAGAAAAAGGGGTAATTGAAAGCATAATTCCTAAAGTAAAAAATTATGAAGAGAATATCAAATTTTATTCAACTTAAATGTTATAAGAATAAAGATTTCAAGTGGTTAATCATGAAGCATGATAACATTCAGTGAACTTATGAGTCTCAGATGTAGAGACTAAATTATGTTAAATGATAACTAGTTCAAGAAGGTGTTGAAATGTAGGAAAGAGAATTAAACCAAAATGATTGGTGTGTTTCGAATGGAAATGGGACAAACTCTTATAAGGTTGAAATGGTGACATTTAAAGTAATTATATATATATATATATATATATATATATATATATATATATATATATATATATATATATACACTCAAATCTTATTCCTTCTTGATAAGGATATAAAGACTAAAGAAATAGAGAGTTAAATGAAAGCATTGCAACATCCAAAATTTTAAGTGAATAGAGAAGGTGTTTAAGTCTCTAATATAGAGACTAAAAATATAAAATACTCCAATGAAATTCAATATGAGAACTATATTGGAAATTCCGATAATAATGTTTAATAAGAAAGGCATGAAGAAATATGAGAGATACAAGGATACATGAGAACTCCTAGAAAATGATATAGTTTTAAATGAATATGGCACTAAGAGTTAAAAATTCCATTTCTGAGATATGGTAGGTTGGTAGATGTGTATAGTCGAAGCCTAGGGGCGAATACACATACTATCATATAGGTGTAAATCCATGTTTAGAACATGGTTAATAAACGTGTAGAGTCATTGCATGGGGCTGGATACACATAATACCTAATAGAATTATGGTTAAGTTAGTGTGTATAGATGTTGCCTGGGGCCGAATGTACATGCTACGTTACAGATGTATATGGAAAATGTATATAGCTGATGTTTGGGGCCGGATACACATGTTACTATATAGTTGTGAGTTAGTAAATGTGCATAGCCAATGCCTTGGGCCGGATGCACATGTTATCTTATGGGTTTAAGTTGGTAAGTGTATAGTTGTTAGCAGAGGCTGGGTACACCTTACCTTATATATATAAGTTAGGAGTATACATAGTTATTGCCAAGGGCTGGGTGTATATTTTACCATGTAGATGAAAATTATATCTGAGATATATATATAGCTGTTACCTGGGGCCAAATACATATATCAATTTAACTTAACACTCGAGTTATTATTGGTTTAAGTGCTGATCACACTTAAGCAGCATTACCGTTGTCATTTGTATGCTGATTTATACCGCTTGGAATTAGTATAACATTGAGATTATGGTAATATATGAATAGTGTACTTTGATGATGCTCTCATTATGAGCTTGGTGATGAATACAATTTATGAATGTATTGTAGTGTGTTTATTTAATTTATTTAATGATTGAACCTCTGATATATTACTTAAAATAGTGAAGGTTGTGACGGATTATTAAAGAGAGTGCCTAATTGCATTCATATTTAAATTGTAGGTTATTTGAATATTAATAAATTGTTTGAAATTTCATTTGTGTATTATTGCTATAATTACGGGATAAAGGATTAAGAGAATTCTCATGAAAAATTTTGTAAGTTATTTTATTCACTTACTGGGTAATTTCTTTACAAAATTACTAACACTCTTTAATTTAAAATTTTCAGTATATGTGTATAGTAACTGTGTAACTAGTAGTTGAGAGATGACAGTACAATAGACCACGACGACCTATAAGATGGCTAAGGTAGAGATCTCTAGAAGCTGAATGGGATTGACAATAGAATCTATTATGTGGTTTTATGTTGAAATCAAATTGTATTATAAACATTAATCATATAGTTGTATTAGTTGTGTATTTATAGTGTGGAGGCACTAACATTTAAAATATATTAAAATATATATTTGTTGTACTACAATAAGGCAATTGCCATAAAAAAATTTCCTAAAGATATAATGTTTATGGTTTATTCTTAATTACATATAGAGATTCTTACTGAGGAATTAGGTAATATCTCTCCCATCTTTATTCCATTAGTTGAGTACACTAGTGGAGGTAATGATAGGTAGGGGTGTTACAAAACTACCTTCCTTCCAAAGCAAGAATGATCTGGATGCTTACCTCAAGTGGGAACGCAAGGTGGAACTAGTTTTCGATTGCCATAACTATTTTGAGGAGAAAAAGGTGAAGTTGGCAGCCATTGAATTCATGGATTATGCCAGATTTGAGATTTAGTGGGATCAATTACTCATATCAAGAAGGCATAACCTATAGAGGCCAATCCAAACATGGGAGGAGATGAAGTAAGTCATGCAAAAAAGGTTTATTCCTTCCCATTATTATCGCGATTTATATCGTCACTTACAAAATTTGGTGCAGAGATCTAAGAGTGTAGAAGAATATTATAAAGAGATGGAGATGGCTATGATTAGAGCCAATGTTGAAGAGAATCATGAGGCAACTATGGCATAATTTTCACATGGGCTTAATCGAGCAATTCATGACATTATAGAGTTATAACATTGCATTAACCTTAAGGATATGGTACATGCCGCCATGTTAGTGGAGAGACAACTCAAGAATAGATGCACTTCAATAAAAATAAACTCCAATGATGGCCTCTTATTGAAACTAAATTTAGGAAAATAGGATAAGAAGGTGTAATCTAAGGCAAAAGGTGAATCTAGCAAGCCAAAAGAAAGTGTGGACAAAGGTAAAGCCGTGGTTAATCAAGAGCGTATAAGGGATATCAAGTACTTTAGATGTTTAGGTCGAGGGCACATTACTTCTCAATGTCCTAACAACTATTTTGATGTGTGATGGCGCTTATTATAGTGGAGATGAGGATGATGATTTGAATGATATGCCTGAGTTAGAGGATTATAGTGATGATGAAGAGGACAATATATCGACTCCAATGGAAAGAAAATCTTTAATTACAAGGTAAACTGTTAATATGTAAATTAAATTTAAAGATGGGGATAAGCAATATGAGAACATTTTTCACACAAGGTGCATGGTTAAAGATAGGATTTGCAACATGACCATTGTTGGAGGGAGTTGCACGAATGTGGTTAGCACCGAGTTAGTTGAGAAATTAGGTTTGGCAATTACTAAACACCCTAAACCATACAAATTATAATGGTTAATTGACATGGGGGAAGTTAAGGTGATGCATCAGTGCAAGGTTCCTTTTACTATTGATATATTGCAAATAGCATAGTAATTTTAGAATGTTTCATGCATATTTAGGTTGCATTTAGTTCACATTTGAGCTTAATCTTGATGCATTTCATTCACAATCACAAATGCCTTTTGATCTTAATTATTCTTAATAAATTCATATGAATTTGAATGATTCATTAAAGTTTTTGAAGTTTGTTTGAAGCTTAGGGAAGTCATATGGGCATATTGAAGTCATTCAAGGTTAAAAGAATGGAGGGAACAAGCTTTGAAGTGTTGATTGCCTATCACTACTCGGCACCATCTCTTTGTGACATTCATTAGTCATGATAAAGGATACCGTCATGAGTCAGCACATCTCTTCAAGCCATTTAAGAGTCATGATAGAGAGTAACTATCACGAGTCGGTACTAAGCTTCACTACTTGACATGATGTGAAGAGACACGACAATTTTGACCATGTTGTAGTTTTTCGGCCATAACTTCCTCTACAAAACTGGGATTTAAGTGAGTCAAACGGCTATAGAAAGCTATTTCAGAGGGCTATAATTGGGACAACTGAACCTAATTCACTCATATAAATTACCAAAAAATGCCCTTGAAAGGACTGCCAATGTTGAAGCATATGACTCTTCATCAAAGTTGTTATGTTTTTTATATGGATATGACTTGTACCCCTTGGCTATTGACTTCCAAACATATAAATACTTCATTTTTGTCTCTATAAAGAATAATTAGACATTTATAGAAAATTTAGAGATAACAAAAAAGTAGTTAAGACAATTAAGATCTTTTGGTGTATATTTAAGGAAAATCAAAAGAGCATTTGCTTTATAGACATTTTCTTCATCAAGTCATTATCAAAAGAGATTATTTGGAGATACTAAATTCATTTCTAAGTTTTTCTAACTCTTTCTTTTTATAATTTTCTTGAGGATTGTATATCGTTTCTATGTGTTTATGGTCTCATTAATGATGTATCAAGGCTAAGTGCTTTGCATGTTGAAATTTCAATGGATGATAGTTTCAATGAATTATATTATTTGTTTTGTATTAATGGGTGAATGATTTAACTTTAATTGAGTTCTTAATTGTGTTATATATGTTTAATCACCATATGTAGTGTCTTGGTTAAAGATTCATAATGAGAATTGGGGTTTTTGATAGAAAAACAATTATTTTCACTTAAGTTAAAGGATTAGACTAGAGATAGGGAATCTACTTTTAAAGGGGTAAAAATAATTGGCAAAGGGCTTCATAATCTTTGTTTACATCTACATTGACATGATTGTGCTTGTAAATCTACTCAAAGACATCTTTAAATGATTTAGAGATAACCTTTAAAGATAATAGGTTAATTCTCCAGTCATTTCATTCATAGTTAATAAAATTGACTCGTGTTAATAATTCATTATTCTATTCTATATTGTAATCTCCCGCCTACACTTCTTTGAATATTGTTGTTATTCTATTTCTTATTAATTGCCTAGATTTAGTGAATTTACTATTTAACTAGGTTTATAATTTGATTAATTGTAACTTGATATATTGGTTAGCCTATTCATCTTAGTATCTATTCAGTTAATACTTGATTTCCCTATTATCCATGTGTTCAACCACTTGCTTATCCCATATTTAGCCATAGAAGCTAGGGTATACAATCAAACCACACCAAAATTTGGCGCCGTTGCTGGGGAAAATGATTTTGGAATTAATATTAGTTTAGGATAGAGAAAGGTTGCTTTAGGATGTTAGATAGGTTAGTTATTTTTAATTTTTAAATTTCTTATTTGATAATTATTTGTATTTTTGTATATTTGTATTTTCGTTCTTTTTATGACTTCCATGCGACGTGCTCGTAGTTCAAGTAATATTTTATTCTTTGACCCTGAAATTTAATGTACTTTTCATCAATTATATAGGGAACAAAGACAAGCGAATATTGTTGAACCGTAAAGAAGAATTCTAGGTGATTTTGCCTCACCAGACATAACTAAAAATTCTGGAGGCATTATAGGTCCAACTATTGCCAACAACAATTTTGAAATCAAGCCTAATGTCATCCAAATGGTGCAGAATAATCAGTTTGGAGGTTTGCCGGGGGAGGACCCATATGCTCACATCCTCAACTTCCTTAATGTGTGTGTAACCTTCAAAATCAATAATGTTTTGGATGATGCAATAAGGCTACGATTGTTTCCATTTTCTGTAAGGGACAAAGCTTAGATTTGGCTTGCTAGTTACATGGGATCAATGGAAGCAAGCTTTCCTTTATAAGTACTTCCTACTATACAAGACGGCTAGGCTTCGTAATAAGATTAACACTTTTAAGCAAAACAAAGATGAGACACTTTATGCAGTTTGTGAGAGGTTCAAAGAGCTTCAAAGGCAATGTCCACATTAGGGGTTGCCCAATTGGATGATTTCTTAAATTTTCTACAATGGGCAATTTGATGATGCTAGGACCATTGTAAATGCAGCCTCTAGTGGTAAATGAATGAACAAGACACCAATAAAAGCTACTACTTTATTGGAAGAACTTACATATCAAGGCTATATGGGTGATGAAATCACTTTGGTAAAAGGAAAAGGAATGCTTGAGTTAGATAGCATAAATATATTGAATGCTAAGGTGGATGCTTTGTTAAAGTTAGTAAGCAAGGTTCAAATTAAGTCGGTGGAAAAATTAAGCTCAAATTGTGAACTAGGTGGTGGTCCTCATTCATATGATAAATGCCATGTGAGTTCTAGTGGGGAAGTAAACTATTTACGAGGAGGTTTCAACCAAAGAAATGGGCTAATCTTAAACACCTACAACCCTCAATGGAGGAATCACCCCAGTTTCTCATGGTCTAACCCTTCCTAATTCAACCTAAACACTAACCTATAAAACCCACCTGGATTTCCCATGAAATAACAAGCTTTCAACCCTACCTAATCCAAATCCAACCTTAAAACTCTTATGGAGCAATTCATTAACCAACAAATGACCATCAACAAGCAAAATGAGGAGCAATTTAAGTAAATTAACTCCAAACTTGAATAACTTGCTACTCATAACTGCATCTTTGAAACAAAAATTGCCTAACAAGCCTCTTACTCTAACTTTAAACCCTTAGGAAAGCTTCCTAGCCAACTGGAGTTTTCACTAAAAGAGACTTGCCAAGTAATTACTTTGAGGAGTGGTAAGAAGGTTGAAAATGTTGCAAGTAAGGGTAAGAGAGTGATTGATGATAATGTGGTAGAAATTAAGGCTAGTAAGGGAGATGATGATGTTATTGTTAGTAGTAAAGATGATATTAAAGGTGTTAAGAAGGGTAAAAAGGAAGATGCCATACCACCCAAGGATGATGAACCTAAGGTAGATCTTAAAACACTACCTTTTTCCCAAAGGTTCATAAGACGTAGCTTGGATAAGTAATTCAGCAAATTCCTTAATCATCTCAAGGAGATCACCATTACATACTATTTATGGATGCCATTAAAGACATGCTAGCATGGGGCAAGTTTTTGGAGGATATCATTAGCCATAAGAGCAAGCTTGAGGAGTATGGACTAGTTTCTCTTATTGAAGAATCCAAGGCTATGTACTCTAAATCCCCACTAAAGCTCAAGGATCCATGTTGTTTCATTGTCCCTTATATAATTGGTGGTACTAATTTTGATAAAGCTTTGTATGATATTAGTGCTAGTGTTAGCCTTATGCCTTACTTCATCTATAAGAGGCTTGACTTAGGAGAGCTTAAGCCTACAAACATGTGTCTTTCCATGGCAAACAAATTTGTCACTTACCCACTTGGCATCCTTGAAAATGTTCTAACAAAAGTTAAGAAATTCATTATACCTGCAAATTTTGTTGTGTTGGACATAGAGGAAGATCTTGACATCTCAATCTCATTTAATAAACCATTTTTAGTGGCAGTAAGTGTAATTATTGATATAAAAAGAGGTAAAATTACATTGTTAGTGAATAATGAGTCTATGGTGTTTAATGTATTCAAGATGATGAAGACTACACCAATGAAAGTGGCAAGTAGAATTGACTCACTTGATGCTATTGATGAATGTGTTAATGAAGTGATATATGAGTGCCTAAAGCAAGATTCCATGGAGACATACTCGATGAAAGGAGTTAATATAAAACTCTTAAAGGCGACTCCATATCTTCCTCCTCATAGGACTTCAAGATTTGAGCCATTAAGGAGGGATGATGATTCTAAGTCTACTTCACCAAATGAAGAAGTAAAGTTAGAGCTCAAGCCTTTACCATCCAATCTAAGATATGCATTTCTTAACTCTAATTATAAATTTCCTTTCATTGTGAATTCATTTTTGCCTAAAGATAAGGTTAATGCTTTATGTGATGTGTTACTTAGTTATAGAGGTTCTATTGGTTATTTTATAAATAATTTGAAGGGTATTGGCCCCAATGTGTGTATGCATTGGATCCTTTTAGAGGAAGATGCTAAGCCTTCCATTGAATGTTAAAGGAGATTAAATCTCACTCTTAAAGATGTGGTTAGGAAAGAGGTAATTAAGTTGCTTGATAATGGTATTATATATTCCATTAGTGATAGCATGTGGGTAAGTCTCGTTCAAGTTGTCCCTAAAAAAGGTGGATTGATGGTTGTAAAAAATGATTCTAATGATTTAGTACCCACTAGGACTATCACTGGATGGCATATGTGCATTGATTATAGAAAACTTAACAAGGCAACTAGGAAAGACCATTTTCCATTGCCATTTATTGACCAAATTTTGGAAAGATTAGCTAATTTTTCATATTTTTGCTATTTAGATGGGCTTAGTGGTTTTTTACCAAATACCTATTCATCCCGATGATTAACCCAAGACTACTTTTACATGTCCTTATAGTACCTTTGCATTTAGACATATGCCTTTTGGGCTATGCAATGCTCCTGCCACATTTCAACGATGCATGTTCTCCATTTTTAGTGATTTAATTTATTATTGTGTTCTGTTTTCATGGATGATTTTAGCATTTATGGTGCCAACTTTTCAAATTATCTAGAAAATCTTTCTAAAGTGCTTGACAGGTGCAAAGAGTATAGATTAGTGGTAAATTGGGAGAAATGTCATTTTATAGTGTAAGAAGGAATTGTTTAGGCCATATGGGATCAAAGCAGGGCATTGAGGTTGATAGAGCAAAAATTGAAGTTATAGCTAATTTGCCACCTCCAAAATATGTCAAAGATGTGAGAAGTTTTCTTGGGCATGTTGAATTCTATAGAAGATTCATTAGAGACTTCTCCAAAATTGCCAAACCGTTGTGCAACTTGTTAGCAAAGGAGGCAGTTTTTAAGTGTGATGATGCATGCTTGGATTCCTTTAAAAAGCTTAAAAAAGCCATTGTTTCAGCTCCTTTTTTGTAGCCACCTAATTGGGAGTTGCCATTTGAGATTATGTGTGATGCTAGTAACTTTGTTGTGGGAGTTGCTTTAGGCCAAAGAAAGGAAGGGAAACCTTATATGATCTACTATGCTAGCAAGCTTATTGATAATGCTCAAATCAACTATACTACCACCGAAAAAGAGCTTCTTGCCATTATTTATGCTTTTGACAAATTTAGAGCATATTTTGTTGGCCAAAAGGTGATTGTCTACTCGGATCATGCTGCTCTCAAGTTTCTTTTTAGTAAAAAAAGCACGAAGCCAAGGTTGCTTCGATTGATTTTGATGCAATAAGAATTTGATTAGGAGATTAGAGATAAGAAGGGTAGTGAGAACCTTATGACAAATCATTTTTTAAGGCTAGATCAAGTGGGGTTAAGGAAGCAAGATGATGGTGTACTATCAATGACACATTCCCTGGTGAACAACTTCTACAAGTAGCTAAAATGGAACTTCCATGGTTTGCTGATATTGCTAACTATATAGCAAGTGGAGTTTTGCCTTATAGTATGGATTTTAGACGGAAAAAGAGATTCTTGCATGATGTTAAATTTTATTATTGGGAAGAACCATTATTGTATAAGAGATGTGGAGACGGATTGATAAGACGGTGTGTTCCACAAGATGAAGTTCATAATATTTTAAAGCATTGTCATTTAATGGAGGTAGTTCGACACTTTGGTGCATCAAGGACAACATCTAAGGTACTCATGTATGGGTTTTGGTGGCCTACATTATTTAAAAATGCCCAAGATTTTATGTTTGCATATGATAGATATCAAAGAATAGGTAACATTTCTAAAAAGCATGAGATGCCCTTGAGTGATATTCTAGAGGTAGAAATATTTGATTTTTTGGGTATAGATTTTATGGGACCATTTCCAAGCTCTTTAGGCAATAAGTACATCCTTGTCATAGTTGATTATGTCTCTAAATAGGTGGAAGCTATTCCATCCATTACAAATGATGCCAAGGTTGTCAAGAAAATTCTTAAAAAGATCATATTCCCTAGATTTGGGACTTCAAGAGTATTGATTAGTGATGGAGGTTCTCATTTTTGTAACCACATGATTGAGTCACTTTTGAAGAAGTATGGAGTCACTCACAAGGTTGCTACTCCATACCACCCTCAAACAAATGGTCAAGTCGAAGTTAGTAATAGAGAACTCAAGTGGATTTTGGAAAAGATGATTTTTGCTACAAGAAAGGATTGGGCATTGAAGATTGATGATGCATTATGGGCATATAGGACAACTTTCAAAACTTTCATTAGTCTTACTCTATATCAATTGATCTATGGGAAGTCTTGTCACTTGCAGGTTAAGCTTGAACATAAAGCCTATTGGGCAATAAAGGCATTGAATTTTGATTTAATGAAAGCAGGTTAAAAGAGGCTCCTTCAATTTAATGAATTGAAGGAATTGAGGATGAATGCTTATGAAAATGCCAAGATCTACAAAGATAGAACCAAGCAATGACATGACAAGCACATTTAAAAGAAGGAGTTTCATAAAGGGCAACTTGTTCTATTATACAATTCAAGGCTCAAACTCTTTCCTGGTAAGTTGAAATCAAGGTGGTCGGGTCCATTCCTAGTTGTGAAAGTTTTTCCTTATGGTGCTATTGAAATTACAAATATGAAGGGTGAAACTTTTAAAGTCAATGGCCATCGTCTTAAGCCTTATATTGTTAGTGATCAAGTGGAGAAAGGATTTCCATCTACATCATTTCCCTGCCATAATCTTCATGGAGGTAATGGTCAAGTTATAGACCTCAATTTAGCATTCATTTATTATTTATATTCTTATTTAGTATAGTTTTAGTTGCTTGATATTTTATATTTCATTTCTTTTTTGAATTTTTAATTCATTTTTGTGTGTTGATTTTCATTTAATAATCACATTATCTTTGAATTATGTTTAATATATGTTTTGATAAACAATAACCATAAAAAAGAGGAAAATATAGTAAAATAAAAAGGGGCGCCGAGTCGGCACTATAGACTTGGCTTAGTGCCGAGTTACGACATTTTGACACTGTCACGACTCGGCAGGTAGCGTGGGCAAGTGTTGAGTCAGGATAGATTGACACTATCATGACTCGGTATGCACCAAACGACCAGTGCCACATCGTGACAGTTTAACACTGTCACCATTCGGCACAATTGATCATATGTGGTGCCGAGCACATACCTTTATCTAAATAAAAAAAAACTTTTCCCACATACATATACATTTTCTTTCTTTTCTTTTCCCTCTTCATTTTGAAAGTTTGAAAAAAAAACATTTTAACTTTAACGTTCTCCCATTTTCACTTTTGCATTTACTTTTTTCCTATTTTAAATTACTTTCACACATTCATTTCTTCTCTTCTCTACATTTCTTTTTCTCTACACATTCTTCTTCTTTTTTATTTTCTTATTCTTCTTCTCTACACATTTCTTTCCCTTTTCATTTTTGCATTTGCATACACTTTTCTATCCTTTTCTTCCATATTCTTCATTTTTGTACTTATTTCACTATGAAGAAAGCTCAACAGTCTTCCAAAGCCTCCAAAGGTAAGGTTATCATTCAAGATGATGAGGAGGACCAACCTATTAATCTAGCTCCAATGATATGGACGTGACCAAGCTTAAAGATGGTGGTGGCATTTGCATTGGTGATAGCTTGGATGGGCTTGATGGAGAGGACAGCAAGGAATCCAAAGTTGAAGTCAAAGATAAAGCTAAGGATCCATTAAGCATGCCACAAG